>PVKM010010507.1:0-13956 GCA_004027735.1 Carollia perspicillata
CACAAGAATCACCCAGGGTCTTGTAAAAATGCAGTGCTGATTCACTAAGCCTAGAAAGAAGTAGAGATTCTGCATTTCTAAGTTCCCAGGTTAGACTGATGTGGTAGCCAGGACATAAAGCCCCAAAGAGCCTGCTAGAGACAGTGACGTTTTTCTAACAAGTAATCAGTTATTGAATGGTTCGAAACAGGAGAGTAAGAAGATCAACTTTGAATTTTTTAAAGAAGCAATCTAGTTGCTCAGTGGAAAATGTATTAGAAGAGGACAATGGCATGGGGAAAGAGTAGCTGAATTAATTATGTTTAAGTAAATTAAGGTCTGTCTATTCGTATAACAGAATGTTCTATGAACAAAAACAACACTGCTTATGAAGACATTTTCATGACATGGGAAAATATTTATGATACAATAGTAAATAAAAAGGCAGAAATCAAAATTCTATGTACAAGTTGCTTACAACTTTGTAAAACAATGCATGTAAGAGGAAGCACATGTACTGAATTGTTAACAGAGCCTCTTGGGAAAGATGATGGGTAATTTTTATTCTTTACGCTTTTCTCTGTATCATTTTTTCCTATCACTTTTATTCTGATATTTTATTTGTTTAAATTGCTTTCTGAATAACTGAATATTACCAAAGTTATTAAAGACCCATGTGTTTTGTTTCTCTCTCTGAACCTTAAATCTCTCTCAGAACTGCAGCTCTAATACAGTAAATGGAAACGCGGCTGAATTCATTGCCTGGCCCTTCTTAAGGTGCCATGCTGTTGCTGGTTGCCAATTTCACACATGCTATTTCTGTCCATTCAGAGCTGACAGCTTAGATTTCCCCCTCCATTGTAATAGCTGTTCTCTCTTCTGGCTTCCCCAGGCTTGCATTTGGTAACCTTTGCCCTTTTATTTGGTACAAGCCAAAATGCCATCTTTGGAAAACTAATGTACCAGAGAAAATGGTAGCACGAAGCCACATAACCTACTGTTTTTTTTTCTTTTCTGTTTGTAAAGGTTATTATTAGAGCTCATTTTAGAGAATTTCAAATCCATTCAAATTATCATGGGTTTAATTTTTTTCTAATGGAAGCAAGTCTTTTGATGTTTGGGTTTAGAAAGCTGCCTAGCCTCTTTAGAGTTCAAATTTTCATACATTGGCACAATTGATCAAAGAGTTTATTTTAAGATGGAGAGAAAAGGCAATTTACCTATAGTTGTTTTGCATTTTCAACATTATTATTATATACTTTTTTCCTCAACCATCTCCCTGTTTGAAGATCTACTTTTTTTACTAACATATATTGGCTTAACCTTCTTTTTGATCATGAGAAACCATCTGGAAACAATTGAGAGTGACGTCACAAATACAGCATTATGATTTCAATGTAAGATCAAAGAAAAAAAAGAAAGAAGTCAACAAGTGGAGAAGCTTGATTTAACCTTTAAGCACTAGTATCTAATAGGGTAGAAAGAGGCAGGAAAATATGATAAAATGAAAGGATTATTGATGGGCAGTAAAGTAAGTATAGTTGGTTTACCTTGAAATTCAAGTTGGTTAGTAAACTGGCACTCATTTTTATATTTATTGTAGGAAAAAGAAAAAATAACAGTTATCCAGGGTCAGCCCGACAAGCAATGCCAAAGTTAGAAAGACTTTGTAGCACTGGGTTTGGCAGAGTGTCCTGGAGCTTCGGGAAAAGACTTAGAACTGGGGCTAAAGGTCATAAGCAAGGACAATAGACCTGGAATTTGGAGGAATTCATACTCTACTAAAGAATTCCTAGACCTCTCCTGAAAATAACAGATTGCCTAGTCACCAGAGAAACAGAGAGCTAAAACTAAAGCTAAAACTAAGCCAACCCTGGAGAATACGTAGATGATTAAAATGGGAGAATTAAGGAGTATAAAAGGGTAAGAACGTAGATTCTTGATGTGAGTGATCCTGAAATTACAGCTCATATAGAAAGGGGTGCCCTTGTACCTCTAGAAACTGACTGTTTGTTCTTTAGAATGTTAGCTCATTCTAGAAAGAAACATTTTCATAGCTATTGAGAACATTATCTTCTATGGATGAATTTCAGCCAGAAGCTACAGGAGGTGAGTGAATTTCCGGGAGTGATGTATCTGGCAAGGTATAAGGATTTTGCTTTGGGGAAATCAGAAAGCAGCCACTCCAAAACTCTTTTCCTGTTATTTAAATCAATAGTCCTGCATTTTCTAGGACCTTTCCCAAATAGATTTATGTATCTTTTTAATATCAGTTTTAATGCAAAGGTGATTTATTTAAAACATCCTTGAGTGCTATTTAATTTTAATATCTTTGCAAAATCTCTTTATACCAATATATCTAGTTATTCATTTAAAAATGAATTTGGGATTGTGTGTCCCAATCTAGGTTTGGAAAATATGGTCACTGTACTAGTTCACAAACTTCCTTTGACAACCAAGCTAAGACCAAACAGATTTTTCACTTAATTGGTTGCTGTTACATTTATCACCATAGAAGTTACTAAAATGTTCCACTAAAGGCATTCTTATCTAATATACCATTTATTTCCAACCTTTGCTTTTCTTGTTCTTCTTTATGTAATTTCAACATGCCCCAAATGAAACACCAATAGAACCTTCCTTTTTAAAGTAAAAATATAATTGGTCACACCTATGGAAAACCTGACAGAAGAAACACATACAAAAGCACATTCTACTGTCCTTTATTTGATGTGAGAATTTTTTAAACACCCAGAAAAAGCAAACATATATTTTGTGTGCCCATTCGTACAACAATGGAACTTCATAAACAGATGGCCACAATCTTCTTCTGAACTTGGTCGAGACGTCAGAATCCTTCTCAGCACAATGTTCCGGGAGACACTAACAATTGATAGTAGTTTGCACTTGAATCTAAAAAACATTTGCTTAACTGGCTTTAAATAAAGAGCAGTCTACTTCTGTTGATAATTTTGACATAGGATATGTGGTTTTATTTAGAAATGGAATGATTTCATATTTTTGCTTAAACACAACTATATAGGCAAGATATTCCTGGTTTGTAAATGTAAACTTATCACCTATGGAAATAGCAGTTGGCAGTGGGAGGCCAAGGAGGGCCGGCAGAGAACACTTTACTTAGTTCTATCAGCGTAGCAGAACAGTGAAGAACCAAGTCATGCAAAGTGAGATGCACCTGGCTTTAACTTTCTTCTTGATCGTACAGTAAATTGGATACGTTTTTATATTTAAGCCTTGGTTCTCTCATTTGCAAAATGGGGATTGTTTTTGAAATTAAATATGGTAGCTCAAGCAAAGCATATTACTTGGTTCATGGTCCATAATAAACCTTCCATAAGTGTTATCTTTGATTAACTGAGAAATTGCTATTTCTCTTCCTGGTGAAATAAAGACAATACTACCCAATTCTAAACTTTCCTCCCCGTAGGATCCTTGGAACGCTTGTCTAATTAGACACCACCCGGATCACAGAGTGTGCGGATACAATGCAGGTGGTACAAAAAGCAGTGTTCTAGGAATCATAAGCCACAGGCCCTAGGTCCTGCTTGGTCTTCAGCAAATGGTTGAGCAAGTTATTGAGCTTTACAAGGTCCTCAGTATCCGCATGTAAATCTATGGTCTAAAGTATTTTGATATTAGATGGTATTATTTTAGAGGGATTTGGAAATCGGGAAACCAGTGCACTAAGTCTCCTCCACTCTCGTTTTGATGAGGTCCTTTGACCCCCTCTCCTCACTCTTCTCAGGCGCTTACTCCCACACGCAGAGTCGATCTACCCAGGTCATGCGGAGTCCAGTGTCTAACAGCGTGGTGGTTGTGGGGGGCGGTATGCGGTGGGTGGAGGTGGAGGAGGGTATAAGGGAGATAAATGGTAATGGAAAAAATACAATACAATTGAAGGAAAATAAAATAAAATTTACGTGAACCCAAGAGAAATGAAAACATATGTCCAAACAAAAACTTGTACACAAATGTTCAGAGAAGCATTTGTATAACAGCCAGAGGTGGAAGCAATCCAACTGACCACCAATGTACGCATGGATAAATAAAATACTCATACAGGGCAATATTAACTGGCTATAAAAAGAAATGAAGTTCTGCTACGTGCTACAATATAGTAAAACCTTGAAAACATTATGCTAAGGGAAATAAGCCAGTCACAGAAGACCACGTGTTGCATGATTGCATTTATATGAAGCATCCAGAACAGGCAAAGCCATAGAGACACAAAGCAGATCAGCGGTTGCCAGGGGACGGGGGAGGAGAGAGTGGGGAACAGCTGTTAAGGAGCATGGGGTTTCCTTTGGAGGTGATTAAAATTTTCTAAAATTATTGTGATGATGTTTGTGCAACTCTGTGACTATACCAAAGAGCTTTACAGTGTTCATTTTAAATGGCTGAATTATGCAGTATGTGGACGGTAACTCAATGAAGCTGTTATTTAAAAAAAAAAAATCTGGCTGAAAAAGATGCCGGGAACAAAATAGTGACTCACTCAGTTTCTAGGTAAGTTTCTAAGGAGCTTCCTGTGATTCAAAACAAGCTTGTCTGAAAATATCTGTAAGTCAACGCTGAGTCAGAAATATATTTTCGGTGTCTTGTATTGAGGACAAAAGAAATCATTTCAAGAGGGAACGGAGACAAAAGAAAAAGGATACCACTGGATTTTGTCATAGTGTAGGTGGAAACTGAAACTGCGACTCTAAAAATTAAGGTCGCTAGCCAAGCAAGTCTGTGTCAGGGGTTCTTCGGTTTTCCCTCAAGATAAATGAACGTAATTCTGGTCTGAGGATTCTGAGTGTCTACAATTGCTCTTCACAGAATTTAAAATTACAAAATACTTTATTGTAATTCCTAAAAACCAAATTCTCTACCAACAAGGCCAACCCAGGTAGTCCAGGCGCTCATAAGGCCGGATCGGTCTCCTTCCTCCTCCTTTGCAGACACACAAACACCTGATTCTGGGATCTCCAAGATTTCTGCTTTAGAACGTATTTCTGTCTCGCAAACCCATCCTGGAGATTTTATCAATATGTGTGTAGCAGGTAACTGCCAATCACCTATTTAGTAATGTGGAGTGTCTAAACATCCTTCTGTAATTCTTACCATGAGTACTGTTCTAATTATTAGGCACAGTGAAAAATCTTACCCACCGTGGTTAAAAAAAAAACAAACACAGAAAACCCCTTCAGAAACAAAATAAGTCTTACCCAATCAGCAGATACAGAGACAAGCACTGAGAAACAGTGAGCCAGCAGAGTAGTTTTACTGTCCCTGTTCTCAAGAAAGAAAACTTGAAGTGCAGAGAAGGCAGGGAGGACTTCTGCAGCTGTTTCCCGGCTCTGATGTACCACGAATTCCCAGGAACCGAGGAAAGCTGAATCTCCTTCTCCCACTTCTGCTAGTAGCACGTAAGAATTCACTCGTCCTTAGCATCCTGCCACTGGTCAGTCTGCCTCGCTGCTCATCCTGGTGAACATCGTCGGGGGCTCTGGCAGCACACAGCATGTGGATAACTTTCTGGTCCCCAAGCAAGGAAGGAGAGCCTGTGGGGCTGCAAGGCTAGACATGCCGCCCCAGCACCGCCCAGAGCCAAAGATTTAGTTTACTAACGGGGAAGAGGAAGTCGCCCGGGCAAGCGGGAGGTGGTGGGAACAAGAAGGGAATTTGGTATTCTGACAGAGAGGCGAAAAGGTGAGCCACTCCTTCATGTTTAGTGTGAAATGCCCATGACATAATGTTGAGCTTTTTAACCATTTTAAGTATATGATTCAGTGGCATTAAGTAGAGTCACGAAGTTGTGCAATTTCAGTGTTAGTCTCAGAGATTTTTCATCACTGCCCAAAGCGACCCCAAATGCATTATGCAGTCACTCCCTACTCTCCCTTTGCTCAGGCTCTGGTGACCACTAATTTCATTGCTGACTCCATGGACACTTGCACGTGAGTGTCCACAGCGCTATTTACAAGAGCTAAATGGTACAAATAACCCAAATGTCCATCAGCAAATGAATGGAGAGACAGAATGTGCTGGTATATCCATACAACGGCATATTATTCAGCCATTAGAAGAAACAGGAATACGGACACATGCGACAACACAGATGATCCTTGGAACATTGAACTTTCCTTTTGTGCTCTTGGAAAACACAAAGGCATCAGCAGCGAGGCGGTAGGCTGTCACGCAGGGGCCCACAGCTCCGGGCTCTGGGAAGAGTTCTCTACTCTAGGGCACCAGTAACGTCATCCATTTAGCAACGTTCGGGATGGCAGATGCTCCAGCTGAAAAACCAGGAGAAGCGATCCTGCTTCTGCCTAAGTTCATTTTTAGAATTTGAATTGCTGTTTTAAAGTACTTCAGAAATGCCTAAAAGCAGTCAGCGAGTCATTTAGGAGTTAGAGGGCGCGGGGGAAAATGAATCAAGATGGGTAGAATGATCACAGCCTGCCCTTCTTTCCTTAATCTTGAGGACCCGCCTTCGTGGGCCCCCTGCCCCACACTCCCTGCCCATTTCTCACCCCCTCCCTCCTCTGCGCCAGCCGGCTGGGCTCTTCTGCTGTTCAGGAATCCGTTTGCAACCTGTTCTTTCGTCCATGCTCAGGTAGACCAGCAATCTGCCTTTTTCCCCTGAAACAGATCGAAGAATTGTTTGAGAATAAAAAGAATAAATATATAAGGGGTACAGCATATTCCTTTTTATGTTTTGAATTAAAAAATATATTTACTGAGCTTTTCACTGCTATTTTTGAATTACAACCCCCTGCATTTCTTTTGAATGTGATTTGTAAGAACAATGAAACACCAGCATTCTGAATTTAGAGAGTAAGTTGTTAAAAAAGCCCAACTATCTGTGTATATACGTTTATGTACATCTATATCATGCAGCTTTGCCACAGAAAAAAACAGAGAACAGTACAGAAAACAAAAAGTTCCAGTAACAATCAACAATGGATTTATCAACAGGTGCTCAGTGTCACTGATTCTGAAATCCCTTCTTTTTTTTTTTTTTTAAAGATTTTATTTATTTATCTTTGGAGGGGAAGGGAAGGAGAGAGGGAGAGAAATATCAATGTATGGTGGCCTCTCGTGCGTCCCTTGCTGGGAACTGGCCTGCAACCCAGACATGTACCCTGACTGGGAATTGAACCAGGATCCTTTGGTTTGCAGGCCCACGCTCAATCCACTGGGCTACATCAGCCAGTACCGAAATCCCTCCTTTTGAAAAGTCACTTTAATCAGTAAAACACTGACCATTTTCCTTTTCTCTAGTTTATCCATTCAGCTGATGGAATTCTGATTAGGCAATTTTCCCTTTCTCTCTGCTATCTTTTATCACCCAATGCCCTGAAAATGATAAGAGAGCAGGAACCTGGGGCTCTCCTGTCACCCTGAAATTATTTCTACTTCATATGGATTTAAAAAAAAAATGCCTCCTTTCAAAAGAACAACAGAAGGACCTAAATTTCTGTCTTAGTACTAACTGCCTCTCAGTGCTGCGGAAATATTCAGGTTTCTGGTAACTTCAGGGTCTGTATACACCCTGCTGTTAGAATCTTCATCAGAATAAAAAGAAAAGAAAAAGGAACAGGAGAAAGAAAAGAAGAAACCCTACATGACTAGAACATTAAGCCCCAAGGGTGGTTCGTTTCCGTTTTGAAGTCTTCGCTACTGCGGGGATATTGTGTCAACATCTTAATAAAGAAAGTAAAGCAGTTTACATGCCTCGGAGCATGTGCACTCACACCAGAAAATCAGCATGACGGGAGAAGGTCATGGCTGCCACACAGCATGGGGCCCCTCTGGGTAGGGACCAGACCACACGATTGACAGAGGGCAGGTTTAATGTTGTCACTATTAGGTGTGGAAGAAAACATCTGTGAAGAAACACTTGTTTCACTCTTCTCTGCCCCCAAATCTTGAAGTCATCTTGTACATATGTTAAAAGAATTCTACCCACATTCACCAAAATTGTATTTTTATAATGTGGAAATAACCTTGCACTGCAAATCGAAAGGACATTGCTGTAACTTAGAGTGACTCTGCTGTCCTGAGAAGTGCTATATCAGGCATTATATTTCAATTTTGAATATCATGAATTATTTAGGTATATAAATTAATAAATTATACAATATAATCTATCAATAATTCAGTCCCATTTGCATTTTGAAAACATAAAAGCAAATGGAAAACTGAGAGCTATTAGTTTGTTTGAATTTTTAAATATTCCAGAAGTAATATTTAATGATATAGAATTTTCATTACCACAATTTTGCTTTATGCTATTTGTGCTTTGAGGTTCTAAGTTATGACTTACTAGAACAAAGCAGAAGTGTGAAAATTAAACAAATAGATTTATCCAAAAATTTTTTTTATTGTGAAATCTGCCTCAATGAAAGGGCCCAGAGGTTTGGGATAGCTCACTTAGTCCAGAGAGGATGTGAATTTCACCTTGCAGGTCATAATTAAAGGGCTCATGAGTTAATGACAATCTCTTAAAAAAACAGCAACTTATATAACTTCGGGTTGACAAAAGATCTTCAACGGTTAAGTTCAAATACAATTTTGAAATCAATTATTTATATTAATGAAAGTCAACATATATATACTCATATACAGGGTCTGGCACAAATAACGTTCCTTTTTTATTACAAAAATCTTTCATTGCAAAATTATAAGCATGTAATTCTGTAACATAACAATATCACACTCAAGCACACCCTGTGACATTTTAGATGAAATGTTCAAATTAAAATTATAAATTATTACTCCTGGCTGGTGTAGCTCAGTGGACTGAACATGGGCCTGTGAAGCAAAGGGTCACAGGTTCAATCCCAGGCAGGGCACATGCCTGGGTTGCAGGCCAGGTCCCCAGTAAGGGGACACATGAGAGGCAACCACACATTGATGTTTCTCTCCCACTCTTTCTCCTTCTCTTCCCCTCTCTCTAAAAATAAATAAATAAAATATTAAAAAATTATAAATTATTATACCCATATTATTACTCCACCAACCACACTCAAGCAGGCCTTACTTCTGCCGAAACCTGTATATTATTAGCCTGCATTCCTTCAGCTGCAAGTGACAGTAAGAAACTCAAGCTGAAACTGGGATGAGAAGGAAGACGTGTCTTTACTACGAAGTCTGGAGTTTCAATTGGTTTCACGACTACAGGCCACAGAAACTTTCTTCCCTCCACTTTCTTCTTCTTTTTTTGATGTGCGTTTTGGTTTTAATCTTAGATTTTTTTTTTCAGTAGTAGCAAAGAAGGCCTTCAGCAACTCTGGGCTCATGTCTTTAAACCTTAGCAATTTCAGGTGAAAGACTTTTTGCCAACATCTTTAGCCATCTATTCTGACTGGGACATAAAATTCCGGAATGAATCACCTACACGTGTTCAGAGGAATAGAATATTCTAACTGGCTAAGTCTGGGACAAGAGCTCATCCCTGAAGCTAGGACCTGGGCTCATCTTAGTCTAACCCATGAAGACTGGGGTAGAGGAGGAAAAATGTCCTGATGCATCATATAAAACTTGCATCAGTGAGTTCGATGGTCAACACCTGCTATCACTGTTAAGATCATGAATGTAAAAGAGAAAGAGAAAGGACTAAGATCCAGAAGACCAGAGTCTTCATCACCTGATAGTTTCTAGGCAAATAACTATGAATTACATTTATAACTTATAATTATGTATTATAATTATTATGTTACATGTTATAAATCATTATAACTTTAAAACTTTATGAATTAATTATTATGAATGAAGTTTTCTAATCTGCGAATGGGCCTCATCTCTATTTCATTATTTCAATTGCAACCTAGATGGTGATATATCCCCAAACTTAATCTATAGATCTCCCTCTGACCTAGAATATTCTAGAATATTCTCTGTGGAGGATATTCTCCAGATCTCTGAATCTCCAGATCCCCTTCCCCCTTCCCTACCCTGCTATGGGTCCCAGGAAGCCCACGGTTGTGGACACATGAATTGTCCCTCCTGCCCTCTCCTTTTATTTGTGTTTGGCCAGTGAAAACGGCTGGGAGGGATTGTGGGAGAGCATACAGGAGAGCGTATTTCTCCCTTGGCGCCCTTTCTCTGGGCCGGTGTATTGTTAGTGGTTGTGTTCCCGTACTGATGGCCACAGCTTTTGCCTACAGCTATACTGAAACGCCTCTTTGGGTTGGCAACTGCTCCCTTCATTTGTCCCTTCAAGCCTGGGAGTGGAGGGGACTTACCTCTGACTGCCACACTGGGGGTGCTTTATCATTTCTGACTGATTTCTTCCACTGCGACTCACAACTCTGTAAACAGTTTCTTCATTAAGTCTACTCAAACACTTTTCTTGGAGCACACCATCTATTTTGTGTTGGGACCCTGACAGAAACAGCTCTAGACAAATTTCCAAAGGCCTGCCAAGTTAAACGCTGGGAAAATGCACACTATCATCTCAAGTTAACTCAAGAGCTTTTTCTTCATTAGATGCAACATCATCCATGAGTCGTTCCAATGGAAAACCTTGATGATGCTTTCAAATATTCACTCTTCTTTATCTTCACATTCAACTATTAAGTATTGCCAATTTTATCCCATCAAATCATTTTAAATATACAGTCTTCCTTGTCACCCTGGATGCCTAAATAGCCCCTCTCTCACTCCGTTTTGACAGTCCTGTCTTTCACACGATCACCAACTTGACCATATCCCTCCTCTGTAACAAGCTCCTGTTTCTAGGACTCTTGGTGAACTGTGGGATAACTCTGAGATCCTTACAAACACTATCAAGACCTTTCATGATGTGGGTCTTCCTTACCTTCTAGAACTATAATGCTATGTGTAATGCCTTGAACAATCTCCTTTTCTTTTACATTTCTGTGTCTTAGCACACACCCTATTTTTGGTCACGATGTTCTTTCCCTTCTCTACTGAAGATATGCTGACTCATTCTTTAAATGTTGCTTTATGTTTTAACTTCTCCGGGAAGAATTTTTGATGACCCATTAGTAATTTGGTTTTTATGCCCAACATACACTGTATACATATTTTTAAAGCACTATGTCTGTTGCGAGTGAATGTTTTGTGATAATACATGCTCTTTCCTTCAAGTCAGCCCTCAACCCCCTCTCAGGGTCATCTGCCCCAGCCTTAGGAACCAAAAGCACCAGGCCACCTCCACAGCCACTGGTCCTACAGGTGATGCCGGCACCAAGAAATAACAGTGAGCCAATACAGGTGACTATGCTATTCACTCAGCTTTTATTAATGCAGACGCAGTCCAAAGCCATAATAACCCAATCACAATAATAATGACTCAGAACTCAAGTTCTAAGAATCCAGATCAGAGCCCAGGCCCAGGAGACAGCCAGTCAGTGCCTTGCAAGGCAGAGTTTGCAGTTCCTGGGTGGATCAGAGCGGTCGTGCCTTGCTGCGTGACACCCTCTCCCTCTCAGCTGTCTCAGCTGTCCACTCAAGGCCTCTGCTTTTATGCTCCTCTTGGTTGCAAAGTCATGCTGCTTTTGCACAATCTCTTGTAAACATAGTTTTCTCAGTCTCTATAAACACATGTGTTTATGTCAGCTCTGATAAGAGAGACTCAGAGGAGAGCCTCACTAGAAACCAGCCACACTGGCACCCTGATCTTAGACCTCCAGCCTCCAGACTGTGAGAAAATAGATTTTTTTCTGTTTAAGCCATACAACTCATTCATTCATTTTCATTCATTCACTCACTCATTCGAGTTTTCAGCATTTAGCAAGTCATGAGCACTTGATATAAACAAAGCAAAAGCTACAAAACTATTTCAAATGATACTACCTGAATACATGAATAGTTTGCTAATGAGATTGCACTGATGTGACTGAATTCATTTTTTCTATGTAGAATGCATTCAATATATTGTCATTTCTCATAAACAAGTATCATATCTAACTAAAATAACTTTAATTATTGTCAGTTTAAAACTTTTAGAGGGAATGTAATATAGGAATTAAAAAACAGTATTATTTAAGTAGATTAATATTTCAAGTGAATCCTTGTCTGTGTGACAAACTCATTGAATAAAATTTACGTCTTGTTTCGCAGTTGAAGGCACTGTGTGAGTCCTCTGAAAGACAGGTCTGGCAAATGGTCTAAATTTCATTGATAATGGAGAGGTGTCTCTTGGTTCCAGGTTGGAACATAAGCCTTCATATAGCTCTAAAAGGAAAAGCAACGAAGAACGAAGAGAAATGCGTCTTACTTTACTAAGGTTCTTCTTCTAACAATTGTCAATGAAATAGTCTTCCCGTTTTCATTTTTTGGGATTTCAGGAAGTCACATAGATTTGGCAATATGTGACCACATCATGTATACTTATTTTAAATACTAGCCCTGCTTGATGTAGTCATTTGGCAGACTACAAAATCTCACTCTTTTTTGTCAAATTATATCTGTGAAATGTGTTGTTTTCCAATGCATGGTATGCACATTATGAGTGCTATGACCTCTATTAATGAAATAATTCTGGTGACTCTGGGGTAAGTTAAAATCGTTGGAAATATCACATAATAATAGTTCATAGTAATTCACCAGAGAGTAAGTGGATGATCTGTGTGTAAACACAGGCAGCCACCAGTGTGGCAGTTTGAAACACACACACCATGGGTGCTTTGGTGCGGGCCCACATCCACAGAAAGCCTGGGTCAAAAAAGTAATGAATCACAATGAAAACAAGAGCGCTGCTCCCCAGCCAGTACACTTGTATTACCAAACTTCAAAGCTTGTTATAGATGTTAGAGTATTTGATTATCCCAACTCTATATGGTGGGGATGTAATTCCCAACCGGAAGCTGAGGAAAAGGGATTAAGTGATTTGTACAGACCTCAGGGAGCCAAGCTAAAGCCCTGTGATTCTGTAGTCGGAAAAGAATTTTCTTTGCATACTTTCATCTAAAGTGACTTAAGACTTAATTAAAATTATACACATTTTGAAATACATAAAATTCTACATGCCAATCAAGACTGACCTTGACCTTGCCTGCTTGAATACTGGGAGCATAAATCAATTCTATGGTTATCGTTTTAAGTTTTTTAAAGATTTCCTGGATGCATTTGCCCTTAAAACAACCTCAGAGGCTATTTTTACTTACTGAGGTGCATACGCCATTGATTGGTGAGATCTATAAATGTCATTTTCACCAATTGTCTCAGTGTGGGTGCACTTGTTGGTGTGTACTAAAGCTTTAACTTTCTAAAAGTATTAGAAAAGAATAAACAAATTGCGGTAGTTTTTGGATAGTGTTATGTGCTCAGAAACTGTTCATGTTCCTTCAATGATATATCTACTCTCGGTGCTCAAACTTTCTGGAAAATTTTCTGGAAAATAGTTAAAGTAGATTAAAACAGTTCTCTAACTTTTTTGATTAGTGAATTCCTTTTACTGTCATATAGAATCTCACAGACCTCCTTTATAAATTTTGATAATCACATCACCATTTTTATGCAGTGATTTATAAAGAAGCTATTTTAGGTAAAAACATTATATATCACACTATTAAAATTATATTTATAAAGTTTATTTAATATAATAGCTAATATCCATAAGACAGAGGTAAATTTCAAAATTTCTGCATTTCTCAAGTAACCCATGTAATTTAATTTAATTTAAATGTGAAGGAAAAAGAATGATTTGTAAACAAACATATTGCTTAGAATTTAGTGACTCAACACATATTAAAAAGGAGACTGAAATATAATTGACAATTTCCAGCATCCAGCATACAGAGTTCTCATAACATCTTTCAAATGTCTGTTGTAAACTTTAATTGATCAATTGATTTATTTTCATACACTAAAAAATTTTCAATTATAGAAATTGATAAGAATTAAAATTTTTTTAAAAATGTAAAACATTTTCTGAAATTTTTAAAGAAATTTATATATATGAGTTGTATTTGTAAGCATCTATCCACAAATTATATA
>PVKM010010507.1:14056-34942 GCA_004027735.1 Carollia perspicillata
AGCAACGTAAAATAGAGTAAAAATAGCCTCTTCAACAAATGGTGTTGGGAGAACTGGACAGCTACATGCAAAAAAATGAAACTCAAGCACCAACTTACACCATACACAAAAATAAATTCAATGTGGATAAGAGATTTAAATATAAGCTATGACACCATTAAAGTCCTAGAGGAGAACATAAGCAAAAAAATCTCAGATATTTCATGCAGCAACATTTTCACTGATATGTCCCCTTGAGCGAGGGACATAAAGGAAAAAATAAACAAATGGGATCTCATAAAAATAAAAAGCTTCTGCACAGCTAAAGAAAACAGTATTAAAATAAAAAGAGAACCAACTGTATGGGAAAACATACTTGCCAATGATACCTCAGACAAGGGTCTAATCTCCAAAATATATAAAGAACTCACATGACTCCACTCTAAAAAGACAAGCAACCCAATTAAAAAATTGGCTAAAATCTTTAACAGATACTTCTCCAAGGAGGACATGAAGAGGATCCAGAGACACATGAAAAGATGCTCAGCATCACTAGCTATCAGAGAAATGCAAATTAAAACCACAGTGAGATACCACTTCACACCAGTCAGAATGGCCATCATAAACAAAGCAACAAACAACAAGTATTGGAGAGGATGTGGAGAAAAGGAAACTCTAGTGAAATTTTATTATTTTTATGGTCCTCATTAATGTTCTATATTTGAACATGTGTTTTTTACAGTTTGCATATTTATTAAACAATTAATTATTGGTATAAATTGATCAATACATGCAATAAATCAAAGCAAATAAAACCTGCATACTATATTTTGCCTTGTATAATGCACACCCATGTTTTGGCCCAAACTTTCAGGAAAAAAAATCTTTTAAAAAATTTATTAATTCAAGGGTTTATTTATTTATATTTAGAAACAAATCTAATTATTATATTCCAGGGTATTATTTTGCATACAGATATTGTTATTGGTTTGTAGGGTTATACTTTCAGTGCATAAGCATAAATAAAGCAATTAAAAACATATATATAGATACAGAATTAGTACTACCCATGTATAATGCACATCCTTATTTTTCCCTCAAAAATTTGGGCAAAAATGCGTGCATTATATATAGCAAAATATGGCAATCATCAAAAGCTCCATGGTCGCTAATGATGTACAGGTGGGTGGTAAATCTAAAGAGAGTGAAATATAAACAGATTTAAACATTTTTCTCACTAATTCACCATACATCCTCAATATGTACTGGGACTCTTAAATTGTTTCTCTTTAAGATATAAATTATTTAAGTATTTTAAATGTCATTTCAGCCTTTAAGAATATAAATGCCCATGAACTCTTCTCCAAGTTCCAAGGTTTCCCCAGTCTTCACTTCGGGCACACATCTAAATGTTGAAAAGGCAATTAAATGCACTAATCTTATATTGGTTGTTCAATATTTGGGCTATTTCAGAATAAAAATGAAATCGACTAACGGAGAGAAAAGAACACACAAGAATAGAAGCACCGAAAGAGAAAAAGGACAAGAAAAAGCTAAACAAACAAAAATGGACAGTGACCACATCTCTCTTCAGAGCACTCTTCCCTTGGCCTCTGTTCTTCACCCGCATCCACCTTTTGTCCCTCCAAACCTCCCTCCAGCCGCTGGTCCTCTGCCCAGGACGGTCCTGGCTCTTGTCCTTGTGTCCCACGTTCGTGTCAATGCTCTTTCAAATCTCAGGCCGTGTCCTTGGGAGCCCTCCCTTTAACCCCAACCCAGGCTGGATTATATCAGTCCCCCTCAATATACCATGCGGTGGGCTTTTGCTCCACAGCACTTTCCAGCATTGTTTATTATTAATTTTATTAACGGGCTTATTTAATTAGGGCTTGTCTCTACCTTATATCATCAGGTCCAAGAGGAGAGGGAAGTTACCTGTTTATTTAGCTAAATACAACATTTTTTAGCCTCAGCATGGTCTCTGGCATTTAATAGGCACTCAACTAAATATTTGTTGAAGAAGGAATAGAAAAAAAAGGAAAGGAAGAAGGAAAGGAGAAAATAACAAAGGAAGAAAATAATGAGATATTAGAAGAGGGCATAATAAGACACATTAAATGAATTTATCTGACTCAACAAACAACGATCTGATGTCTATTATGTTGAAACAGGGTTAGGATAGGATAGGCCTATGGATGTAGCAGGATTAAACAGTAAAGTGGAAACTAAGCTGACCACATAACAGCCTGTCGGCATTTCCACCTGGGCGTCTCACAGGTATCTCAAACCTAATATATGACCACCCCCTACTCCCGCTCCAACTTATTTTTGCTCTGGCTTGTTTTTTCTTTTTCTTTAATTTTTCACAGTACAGCAAATGCCCCTATGTCATCTAAATGTAGACAACGCCTTCTGAGAAATCGACATTGCAGTGATGGTGAGAGGACAGGGTCTTATTGGAGATATGGACAAAAGGAGATTTCGGGGGGGCATTATTCCCACATGGAGACAGTAATCTTTTATCTGAGCTTTCATACTAAGATTAGCAGATAAAATCAAAAGTAGTATTTGCTGTATCAGGGCCTGAGTTTGGAGTGGGATGTTAGTGTTGAGTAGAAGTTGATTCAGACAGTATTGGCTCTTTGATACAATACTCATTTATTCATCTATTCACTCTTCTTTTACATCTCAGAAAACTTCTTTTATATCTCTGATCAAAGCACTAACTTAGGATATACTCATCAGAGATACAGTAATAGGTTAGAACCTGATCTTTAGTCTTGAGAAAATGTTAAAGTAGGAGGAAAGATAGGAAATATACACAAAATTAAAATGCATCTTGAGGTCTTACAAAAAGTTGTATCAAAAAGTGATTTGATAGTTTCATCGTTTATTTATTATTTAAGAAATCCGGGGCACCCCTTCTGTTTCTTAAACATAGCATTTCAGTGGGAGGGAGCGCTCCCAGGTCACACAGTGGCTGGGTCAGGTCTGTGTGTTGCTAGAAGTCTCCTCACAGGTGCTTCACCTTCTCCACCGCCTGTGCTTCTCCTGTGGCACCGTGGAACTGACCTTCTGGGCGCAGAGAGCCAGGAGAGGGCGGGGGGTTAGGCCACCTTCTTCCTGGGCACTGTATATAATCTCTCTTCTTGTCCTGCAGCAGTGAGCTGTCCAAAAGGCCTCTTCTTTCCAGAAACATCAAGATGAGAAACAGACAAAAGGTCAGGTTCTCAGGCTCTCCAGTCTTACCAGTGATTTCTCTCAGTGCCCTGTCTCTTTCTGGGAACAATCTCTTTTCATCAATTCTGCAAAGCTGGTGACCCAAATGACTCTTTAATGACTCTTTTCTCTGTACTATGTCTTTCTTTGGACCAACTGGTGGGAGTAGGACAAGACGTGTTATGGTGCTTGATTTTGGTCAGGTAGGTTACTCCCTTTCTTAGTAATGGTGGTGAGAGGAGGTGGGCTTGTCTGGACCCCACTGTGGTGGTTCTCATTCAAATTTGAGTACTTCATGCTACTTTGCCCCCCTTTTTTAGGGGGAGAGAGAGAGAGAGAAAGGGAGATAGATGGATATTATTTTGTTGTTCCACCCATTTATACATTCATTTGTTGCTTCTTGTATGTGCCCTGACTGGGGTTCGAACCTGCAACCTTGGCATATCTGGATGATGCTCTAAGCAACTGAGCTACCCAGTCAGGGCTGATGCTGTTTATATTCAATAGAGACCATGATCATCACTAATACAGGGGCAAAGAAATGTTCTACTCCATATATACTTTGCAAAAGTTTTGATCCCAGATTTAAAAAAATTTTTTTTTAACTTAGTGTGTTATACTTTCAAGTAACTCTTTGTTGTTTCTACTAAAATATTCGCCTGGTTTAAATATTTTGCCAGATGATTTATGATGTTATTCATTTTCCTGATATTGATCTATTGTTACATTTCTGTGATTCTTTTAAACATTGGTATAATTACACTTAGGTGTTTTTCCAGTGCCGTAGAGATGACGTTTGCAGGCAGGCATTCCTTCCTTTGGAAAGAATTGTTTGCTCCTGGGAACGGCCTGGATTAGACACGTAGCAGGGGACTGCAGTGGCACTCCTCTCTCGCTCACAGATGTGGGGCACAAAATGATGCTGAATTTGAGAACTGCTGAACTCTTTTATTTTTTCTTTTGGCATGAACAAATAGGTTCATTCAGAGAATGTAGAGAAATTTCAACATAAGGATGGCTATCAACATAATTCTTCACCTTAACAAAAGTAAAAATATCCTATGATGAAGTTAAATAGGCATTTGAAAAAATTAGAAGCCATTTATAACAAAATAAGTTGTTAAGCAATATGTAATTGAATGAAACTCTTTGGATGATCAAAACTATTATATACATATAATATAAAAACTCTTTTACCATTTTATTTATTTACATTTTCACCAGCAAACATCATAGAGTGCCCATTCATGATTTTATAATATCATGCACTGATCATTTGGAAAATATTGGTTCACTGAGTTATGCAGATCTTATCAATGTTGGCACATTTTATCATACAATATCAAAAAACCAAACTTATTAACATCATTATGATGCTCCTGTTGGTGACTAAAAGGTTTTCAAAATTGCCTGTAAGCTTGAATTTTATCATCAGCAACAAATACTGTTGCTTCTCTTGAAGTTCCAGGCTTACTTTGTTCATGCTCAAATTGCGTTTCATTTAATTTCAACTACCCAAATCAGAATAACCACAGTGTTTTAGTCTTTAAAGAAAAAAAAAAGGTGCCTCCTGGGAGAAGCTGGCTGTTTGAAGCTCACCTTTCAGGCACACAAGTGCTTTTCCTGGAGACAGCCATCATACTCCTTCAGTAGGCTTCGAAAGTCCTTCTTCAGTCATTCCATTTCACCACCCAGAACATCGAAAGGCTGTTCATAAGTGTTGAGATTTAATGTCATTAATTTTACTGCCTCATCAAAGGGCATTCTTCAGTGAAACTGACTTTAAAAAAAAGGAGTGCCTAGTAGTAACGAATACATTGACTACCAGCATGGTTTGACGTGACCGACTGCCTCTATGCATGCTCAGCAGCCTGCCTGGATCCAGTAACGCCACCTCCTGAGCTATGTGACTTAGGACATGTTTATTTAATGCCACTGTGCCTCGGTTTCCTTATCTACAAAATGGTGGTGTAGCACCACCCCTCCCTCATAGGTTTCCTGCAACAAATGCAGAAAGTGAAATGTTTAAATGCCATGCACAATGCCGTGACACAATTTAAGTGCTCAATACGCAGTAGATGGAGTTTTTAATTGAATTTATTGGGTGACACTGGTTAATAAAATTATATAGGTTTCAGGGGTAGGATTCTGTAACACATCATCGTATATTGTATTGTGTACCCACCGTGCTGTGGAACTGCTGTGCTGAACTCGTAAAGTCAACTTTCTGGTAAGTTAGCTTATTGTCCACCTTACAAGTGTGACTTTTTTGGTTGATATTTACTTACTTTATGTCTGTCCAGGTATTTACTTTTAGTTTGTTATGGTAATTTATCTTAAAAAGGAATGGTTAGATTTTTAAGATAGAACTTAGTTGAGAGTTTGCCATTTAAATTATTTAAAATAATTGTAGGGATTAATCTATTTGTATTTAATTTTGCTGACACATGGGAAATTACCCTTGTGCAATAATGCCTCAAAATATTTAAGCTAGGCAAACTAACCCAATGGCCACAGAACAGAGACAATTGCAGACCAGATTAAAATGTTCAAATCATATGGTTTCTTAAAATACTCTGAAATATGTAATGAGAACAAAGAGGGAAGAGAAGGGGGAGATTAACACAGATGGATCTTAGCAGGGCCAACACGCTTGCTGAAACCGAGAGAAGCAAGTAATTATGACTGACCCCTCCTGGGCCTTGCTATTTAGCCTACTGATCAACTCTTGGTTTTCTCTGGATTTTTTGAGCAAAGCACTTACAAGGGCCAGAATAAGACCATGATAGGCATTACCAATGAGTGGCTAATTTATAGATGACATAGCTGTCAGCATAGAGGTGACATGATCTATAATTTTTTACTTGGAATTTCTATCCCTTTCTATTAATAAGTACTATTCTTATTTGTCCTGTCATATGTTTCATTTATTTTATGTACCTTAATATGCCTTAGAGGTCACCGACTTATTCTATATTTAATCTTGTGTATGCTGCCAATGTCTCTCAAGCTTCCAGTATACTCATTATCTACAATTAACACATCCTGTGGGTTTCATCTATCTCTCACACACTGTTGCTCAATGACTCTGTTTGACCTTTCTTATGGGTTTCTGCCATCCCATTTATTTTGCTTGTTTTTTGTAGCAGTTGAATATTCTCAAACCTGACAGCAAACACATATTACATTGACATTTGGCAATGGTTTATATTTGATAACAATTCTTTATGAACCAAAGTCAAGAATATACCCATAACGTTTGGAGAATTATTTAGCTTGTTTTTACCTTTTCTTCCTAACTCCAGTTGTGTGTCAATGTTTGATTTGTTAAAGACACTGGCAATTGCTACTAAATAGTTAATCTCATTGTATTTTGCATTCCTTTCAAGGTTTATCAGTATCTTTTGCATCTGATTTTGTTTCTCTGGGTATTTAACATGTAAAATTGGTGCTATATATGTGAATTGATTTTAACACACCTGAGCAAAAGCACTTCAATTCTTCTTGACACCATTGGATGCTGTTAACAACTGTTCATATGTTGTCAGTTTGGACTAACAAACATTTGGGCTAGTGAACAACGTTTTGGAAGTGAGCCTGTCCTTAAGTAGAATAGCTTCTGTGTTTTCAGATGATATATTTATCTTTCAGAAAAGAAAAAAAAAACCAGTGAAAACTATCTGAGGTATAATGTGATTTAATAATGTGGCCTCTTTCAAAACAAATATACTGGTAATCTATTATTATAAGCAGAAAAACAACAGGATAAAGTTCTACTTACAAATCTCATCAAATTTCTAACGTATTTGGCATAAAATTAATAAGTGGACAAGGAACTTGGGATGGTGAACACGCAATACAGTGTACAGATGATGTGTTGCTGAATTGTGTACCTGAAACCCTTATAATTTTGTTAACTAGGGTCACCCCAATAAATTCAATAAAAAGGAAAAAAATGGACAAGGAGAAGAAAATTTTCACTCATGCATAAAGAAAGACAAAAAAGTTCAGAGATATGGCAAGGCCTCAGAAAATGTATATCACCTGAAAAATTTACCCAGAGACATAATTTAGCCAAAAATAAAGATGAATGAAAGTTTAAAATTGAAGAATGAGGAAGTCATGATGTTAAGGACTCTGAGGGACAGATGGACCTGACTGCGTCTCAAAATGGGAACCTGAGCATCCAGGTTACACAGTATTCTGGCTCTGTACTGTTAGCAGGATGTATTCTAAGGCAAATGCAGAGGAAACTTGAACTTAGCAGGTTTGTTGTTGGCCCGAAGTTGTTAACCGTATTTGTATGTATTGTAGAATGGAGCAAATGAGTAAATGATGTAGATGTCATTGGGCACCAGGGTTCTGAGAAGATACACAAATATGCCATGGAAAAGAGGGGCAAATGTTGTGGTATAGAATTTGTATTAGAGGTGTAAGTATCAACTCATCTTTAAACATTTGTTTTATGGCTCTGTCCATTGAAAGGGCCTACAGCAATGACACTCCAGAAGCAATGAGTGTATCTTGGTACCTAATACCATTTCCCAGTAAAAGTACCAAGTCTCCAAGAAAAAATGGACAATTCCAGGTGTGGGGCAGGGAATGGCGAGGTGAGCCTGGAATATTTTGTGCTAAAAAAGAAAGAAAATGCTTGAAGAGTAATGGAGATATGGTAAAAGGACACAGGAACTGGCTTAATGGTGGCTTCCCCTGACCAAATTCAAGCATCAAAATGAACAGTAGTGGTAAGGGATCACAGTACATTCAACACAAATTAATCCATGAATCTACTGATACTAAAAAAAAAAAAATGGGTCACAGGAACAAGTATAAAGGACACTTGGACAAAAACTAAAGGGGGTGGAAATGGGAGGGAGGTGGGGAGCACTGAGGGGGGTGGACTGGGATGGGAGTAAAAGACAGAAAACTATACTTGAACAACAATTAAAATAAAAATAAAATTTAAAAAATATTTAAACTTATCATGAAAAGAAAAAGTGATGAATCAGGGACAAAAAGCTCTTCTGTAGCTGATAAAATGCGGAATACAAATAGAAAATTACTAACATAATTATCAGCATAAAAGTGATTGAGGCAAGAATTAGCAATTGATGCTCAAATTATTTATTAATTACAAAGAAATAAATGCACCTTTACATGGCAGAGCTGAGAGAAACTACATTAACCAAGTGGTCAAACGTAGCATCATCACTATCAAATAAATGGATTTCTATGCACCCTGATGTGATATAGGGAAAAGCATGCAATGTCAATTATGCTGTATCCTTGCCAGAAAGGTCCTGTCTGAATCTACTGTGAGGAAGTGATCAGACAAATCCAGACTGTAGGACACATGTAAGACAACTATTCTGACCCTTTCAAAAGTGTCACTGCTAAGAATAAAACAGCTGGAGGATATTTGTTCAGCCTAGAGTCTTCAGAGACTCACACTGAAGTATTGAGAGTGAAGTGTCATATCTGTCAACTTACTTTCAAGTAGTTTAGCATCTGTCAATTGATTTATTGACCTATCCATTTACCTACCTACCTACCTATTGTGAGAATGAGTAAATGTACCTCAGCTGGCAAATCTAGATGAAGGGTACTTGGACCTTTCATTGTCCTATTCTTTCAACTTTTCTTTAAGTTGGAAATGTGTCAAAAAAAAAAAAGGAAGTGACATGGAGGGGTAAGATGTTTTTGGTTAGAAGGAGACAATTTGTAGTTGGTGGTTTAAAAATAAAACTGGGCTCTGAAATAATTCCTGTATGTAAATCTTGGCTTAAATTTAAATTTGCTACCCATGTGGTCTTAGCCAAATTACTAAGGCGGTGACTCTACAAAGTGAGTAATATAAGGCAAATGTCATCCAATGGGACATATTTTCCCCTTATGTCCCTGTCAGTGTTAGGAAAACAGAAAATACCAAAGAGCTCATGATTTATTGACTCTCACCATATGTGAGTCCAAGATTTTAGAGGTGAGGTGAGGGCAAAATGGGCTGGACTTCTTGGACATTCTGGGATTTTTTTTTCACAGGCTTTTCCTTTATTATTGTGCTGAAGAGTAAATGAAGATAAACACCAATGTCAAGGAGTTTGTTTCCATTGTAGTCATAGATTTCTTACAGCACAAGTGTACTGATTCTACTTGTTTTAGTTGTAAGTGACAGAAAGCCATCTTGAAGTAGCTTAGACAAGCAGATATACTTACTTCAGAAGATAAACCACAAAGGTCAAGAAATGACTAGGTCTTAAGAAAACCAAGGACTAGGGACGTGAACGCTGACAGGTGCCTTTCATTCTATCTCTCACCTTATTATTTTTCTATTAGCTCCATTCCCTCTAACAGTCGATCATGCTCCTCTGTGGGGCAGGGGGCATGAATACTAAAAAAGACTGAGTTTCCCATTATGTAACTTCTACCACTAGCAATAGACCAACTCTTCACATTGCATTCAGGACAAAAGGCCTGAAGAAGGAATCTGAGAGGTTATTTCAGGTCAGACCCCCATTTCTAGGCCAATCAGCTGTTTGAAGGGGTGGGTAGAGTCATGGGAGATCACCACCTCTCTTTCTCGGATCACTGGTGGTCGGATTTGGGAAAGGAGCAGTTCCAGACGGAGAGGAATGCTGGCCAGACAGTGGTGTACACGTCTACCAGAATCTCAAGTTTTATGTTTATTCTAATTTTGATCAAAACACACAAGATAAAATTTAATTTTTTATGAAACAAGTACCTTGTTAATATATACTTTTTCAGAAAAAACAAAAATCTCGTGAATCTGAAGAACTCATTGAATTTCCAGAGAAAATGTAAAAGCCAAGCACATCAAGTTAACATACTAAGTAAGCAAAATAATTATTCTATTTTTCATAAATGAGGTTTTGTGTGGGTGTTTCTAGGGTGAGAGAGAAGGTAGTGTAGTTTAATTATGCATCTGGGTCTGAAATTTAGAGTGAAAATACACTGTGATATCATTATGACTAAGAAAATTGCAAGTCACACATAGTGTAGAGGTTAAGAGAGGTTAAACTGAAGAGTTACCACTTAACACTGTCCCTTTAAAGAACAGCTAACTCAAAATCGCAGCCACAATATTTGTTTTTGACCTGTACTTGACTCCTACAACTATCTTTAACTCCTATATATCTGGAAGTTTACCAAGAACTTCTGGGAATTCATTTTATATTATTAGCATTCTTCACTGGTGAACACGCCCACAACAAACAAGTGGAAATAGACTTTGCCCCTCAAGTTTTCCATATTTTAATGTGTTCAGCATCCCTGACCTCTGGCATCCCCTTGATGAAAGCAAGAAGTAAAAATCATGGTTCACCATGTGACAGATGGCACGGACTACTTCAAAAAATAGTTAAGGGTAATTGTCTAATTAGGAGGCAGTGGAGTTGCGGGTAGCAAACGGAGCTCAATTTGCCCAGTCTAGGTAGATGACATCGAGTGCTGGGTGCCCCTGGCTGCAGTTCGTCCACCTGCAGAACTGCACGTGGGGCACTTGGGTGTTCTTGGGTAACTGTACTGTTTTAAACAACTTATGACAGCGTGAACAGCTTCAATGGCATCATCTCCAGTTCGGTGCCCAACGAGAGAATGAGAAAATAAAGGAATGAGAGAAAAGATAAAAAATCTCCACAAGGCATACATGAAGAAGCCACTTTCATATAATAATCCCTGACTTCAGATCATTAAATATTATATGCAATGAATATCAGCACCATTGCAGAGGTCTGGATGGCCAGAGCCAAAGTACTTCTGCCTGGAGGTGACGGTCACATTGCTCTGTGAAAGGAAGCAGAGAGAATTCAGTGCACTTGTAGCACTGTGATCTTGGAACCAGAGTCAGAGATATGATAAGCATAGACCCTTATTCTTGAAGAAATTAGAACTTTAAAAACATATTGCTTTGTTTGCTGAAAATGGTCACGGCAGAAAGATAAGAGCAGATATTAAAATAAATTGGAACTTACTACCCCTGGCCTGGTGACATAAAGGGTATTTGCAAAATGTACTATGTTTTTAATTTTAAAGAAAGAGTAAAGAAAAAAAGAAAAAGTAAGTGCCTTTGGCAAATGTTTAAATCACTCTTACCTTTAGATGAATAGGTGTGTGGAAACACCTAGATATCTGAATCATAGTAGTACAGCATATGAATTCGATACACAATATATGTACTACATTCAATAATGAGTGGTTTTGCAAGTCGCGTATAAATCCTAGTGGAATCCCTCCCAGTCTGGCGGTGTATGGAAAGTTCACAAGCTGGTCTTAGTTGAGACAGAACCTGGGGAACCGGAGGGCTGGGGACAGTCACCTCTGAGGGGCCGTGCACCCTGGATCTGTACCTAATGTTTGCTATTTGGTTTTGATGTTCAAGTAGGCCAACAAATGCTATTTTTTCATTTATCTTCCTTAGCAAAATGGTGAGACCAGCTTCTAACATATGGAAACATTTCCACACTGTGAGAGAGAACGAGATTTTGAAATAAGGTCATATGGAATATATAATTCCAATGGAGAGTCCTAGATAATATTTCATGTAGCAAAAGTAATAGTCAGTGAAGTTCGTATCTCTCCCCTTTTTATTCTCAAAACCATTTATGTATTTACTTCTTTTAAAAAGTGCTTTCTGGAGTGAAACAAGCCGGGTGGTAAAAGACAAATACCATATGATCTCACCTTTAACAGGAACCTAAGCAACAAAACAAACAAGCAAGCAAAATATAACCAAAGGCACTGAAATAGAAAACAGGCTGACAGTAACCAGAGGGGAGAGGGGAGGGAATTTCAGAGGAAAAAGGGAGGGGATTACAGGAATAAGTATAAAGGACACATGGACAAAACTAAGGGGGGTGGAAATGGGAGGGAGGTGGGGAGCACTGGGGGGGTGGACTGGGATGGGAGTAAAAGACAGAAAACTGTATTTGAATAACAATTAAAATAAAATAAAAAAAAGTGCTTTCTGAATTCATTTGACACAGTAGGGTACATTTTAAAATGTTGATTCTTCTCTGTTATAGTCTTGGTTTGCTTGCTATATTCTAGAAAAAGTTAAGTATGAAAGGAGTATTGGACTCCATAAAATTCAACAATATGAGCTTCTATTATTTTAAAAAGAAAAATTCAAGTAGTAATTTTTATGCTGCCTGATAAAGTTTATTTTAAATTACATAATAACTATAATTTTGTAAGCAAACCAATTTACACATAATGGAGGTAATGTTCATAAGGTAGCAGAGTTATCTTATATCTAAAAATATACCTCACTTTTTGTATGATTTTAATATTCCCACTAACTTGTTTTCTTTCCTCATCTTTTATCTTCCTTCCATTCCTTCTCCCTTCCTCCCTTTCTTTCTTCTCCCAGTGAGGAAAAGAACGAAAAGATGGGAAACAATTTTTTTCCCTCATAGCTTCAAAATATCTAGAAATGTCAAATCTCCGTTCAAGATGTCATTGATGTTGGCTGCAATTATCTATAAGATTGGGAATTTTCTTGTACTAATGAAAACTTGGCAAGTTGGTAAATTTTGAGAATCTGGATGAAAGGATTTACGTTCATTTATGTGAGAGCACTGTGCGCGCTCTACAATTGTTTCAA
Source organism: Carollia perspicillata (assembly GCA_004027735.1). Lineage (NCBI taxonomy): Eukaryota > Metazoa > Chordata > Mammalia > Chiroptera > Phyllostomidae > Carollia > Carollia perspicillata. The sequence continues at coordinate 26,874 of PVKM010010507.1, forward strand.
TTACTTAATTTTTAAGCATCTCATTTTGGCAGGTCGTCCCTTCCTTCACTGTCACTGAGCAGCGCCTCTTCCTTGCAGCACGTTCACTTGAAACTCTCGGGTTCGGCCTTTAATAACTACGCTGCATGGCAATGAAAACCATTGCTCTACTAAAGACACTTTGGCCCCCACATTTCTAAAGGGGGAAATAAAAGCTCCAGCCTGTTTTTAATTAGTGTTTGGCCATATAGCGCGCGACTATAAAAATGCTTATTTCGTTGTGAAGGCAAGCCCGGTGGCGTGCTTTAGTGGGTACGCAGAAGTAAAATACAGCTTCTTAAGTGTACGTCTGAAAACGAGGCAAACTCGACAAAGATAAATTGAGCACTTCCTCAACCAATACAAACAGACTAAAAAAAAATATCAAGTGGGCCGCATATGGAGTTACCGTTTAGGAAAGCGAAGAGTATAATATTTTGCATTAACCCTTCAACTTTCCACTGGGAAACAGTCGATAGGGTGATTTCTTCAGGCTGGTAGCTAATAGGTACAATCTAACAAATTACATGCTACATAATTTTGAAATAGAAGTCTTGCCAGAAAGAAAAAATGTAATCAGCCCCTGAACCATAGGATACCATTTTCAGCAGCAAAGAGAAAATAATTAGTGAAGCGACCAGTTGGTTGAAATGAGGAAATAGGGAGGGAATAATTATCAGTTCGTAATCGCCGTGACTACTACCCTCGTCTATAGTCTCCTCTCGAGCGAGGCTTCTGCACCTGGCCCTCCTGTTCGCTCGCAGCTGAGAAGACACAGAGGCCAGACGGTAATGGCCTGCTCCCCGGCCCTCTGTGCGGGTCGCCATCTCAATGGCTGCAGATGTTTGCACAGAATGATCACTCTTAGGTAGCCTCCTTCAGTCGTAATCCCAGGGTCCTTGTTGCAAACAGCAGCTTGAGCTCTTTAACATAAAGGCCAGGCCTGAATTAAGGGTCTTGGGGCCTTTGATAGGCCGAGCTTTAGATGTTTGAAGCAAATTGTGAAAATAATTTACAACAAAGGGCCAGGTTAATTTAAAAACAGAGTTAAAAAAAAACTATTAAATCTACTTTATGCTGCCTGATGAGTTTTTATAAACCGATAAGCTTGTCTCATATAGCTTTCTGAATTTTAAACACATATGCACAAGCTAGCTAGGTTATAACTGGTTCATATTAAGCCATTAAAAGGGAATACTAAAAAGGAGGCTTAAACTCAGGTGCATTCAATAAAACTCTATTTGCATTGGCACAGAGGCAGTGCGTATGTTGAGCTGGTGCTCGAAGTTTATCACCTGTGTTACCTATGTTTAAATGGTATTTTGCTTCAATAAAAGTACCATTTATAATTCCTATCAGCTATTATTAAAGCATATTCATGGCTGATGAATCAACTTAATACACCCACTAGATTTACTGTATTTGTATAGTTATTTATACCTGTTGATAACTCTCAGTAGAAAGAAAAGGAGCTCAGTAAGGAATTCTTAGGGCAGAATAAATGCTTCATCTAAATAAATAGATTAAATATATTTATTACTATCACCAATATCATCCAACTGAGACAAGCAATGATCCCCAAGAACGAAGGCAGTCAACCTCCTACTTTAAGGGCCAAATTATTGTGTTCTCTTTCTGATCCTGACTGAAAGGAAATCTTCATCGTTCAGGGAATGATTTTGAAATCTGGCTCAAGCTGGAATCAGTGCCCCTGTACTGTGCGTACTTCAGTGCAATCTGGTTTCCTCTGGAGGAGCAGTTGCCCTCCCTGGAATTTGCAAACGCTCTGAATCGATGAGGAGGAGTTGCCAAGGGGCAAACTGTGCTGCCTGAGATGTCCAATCCAAGAACGAACTCACGGATTCATCATCAACACACACTCTGTCCCTTAGACCAACAAAACGCCCTGTCCTCTGAGCTGTGTCCCAGGCATAGCTCGGGTCATCTTTATTCAACACAATATGAATTCTGTCTAGGGCATACGGGCTCACTTCCTGAGCAGACTAGTTATCTCAGTTCAGTGCCTTTCTCACTGTATAGGATATCTGAGGCCCACTGGATGTTGATTCTGTACAGCAAATGCTGTTTTAAAAAAGTCAACAACTTCCCTCCTCCCACATGTTTGGGAGAGATGGTGGCTATGGCTCTCTGCTCTCCTGTCCCAGTGACAGGACCGTAGCAGCACATTCCCAGACACACATTTCTCACGACTGTTTCTGAAATAATGAAATTAAACTAGATCTCAAAATTGTGTCCATTATTTGGAAAAGATTGTTATGAGGTTTTAATTAGAAGTTATGTGCACGGAGAGATTTATGCCTGTAAATTTCCCTGTGCACATGGTTTTCATTATAATGGCAGGGAACCAATAACTTTTAAGCGATTCCCATCACCCACTCCTCCCTGTGCCCCCGCCCCCATGAAGCTGAAATTATTTTAGAGGTCACTCAGGTTTTTGAAAGAAAAGTGAACATTTATAGATTTTCTTGAAACAGGAATCCTTCTGTTTAAGAAATAAGCCAGAAATACCATAGAAAAAGATTAGTTACATTATTCTTTGTCATGTAAGTGTGGGAAGATAAAAACTATCTGAGACTTGGGCTTGTTCTAATAGTAATACTTTTTTTTCCCAGGAAAATGAATATTTTCCTCTGAAGAATATCTTACTCAATTCAGGGTTGTGGTGGCAGTTTCAGACTGATTAATGTGCCCCGGTCATTTTCCCCTCACATTCTACACTGTTAGATCAGAGATCTGGGTGGAAACACAGCCACTGCCCTCTTTGAAACACCCCGCCCTCCCACCCGCAGCTCCAGTCGGATTGTTGCAATAGAACGTGGCCGCTGTTATGAAATAGCTCTTGTTTTCCCTTGGTGAAAATTATGAGTATTATATATGGTTAAGCAATCTTCGCATTAGAAGCTATAATTCTGAAATTTCCCTGGTTCCCTAAGGTGGCTGACTGAATCCATCATCTTTAATACCAGAAGGAGGAGATGGGTAGAAATGACAGTTGAACTTATTTTGTGGCAGAACAACGCTTTTCACATAGAAAATATTTTCTGTGATCCTGTATTGCGGTTATTATACTTTCAATAGCCATTGGTTGAAAAAATAAATTGTACTAAAACTAATATAAATGAATTCAGTAATGCATTAAAATAAATTAATAATTGTAATAGTATTGACATACATTTAAGAAATAAAAGAAAAGCTGTTTGCAACATATTATTTAGTTAGTCTAAAAATCTGATGGACCTATATAGATCCAAGAACTTTCCTGACTTGGCCCCTCTCAAGCTTAGTGATCATTGTTTTAAAATTATATTTAAAGAGCCAAGTCTATTTTACAACCACAATAAACAACATCAATGACAACGATAAACAATAACAACAATTCCGTCAGGGCCCTAGAGCATATCTGTGGACTTCTAACTCCCTATAGGAGAAGTAGTATCTGAAGACATTAAAATAAATTTTATAAAACTTTCTATGAATTATGCATAAACACTGCAAAATAATTTTATTTATAAGATTATCATAGTGCTGAGAATGCAATATTTAATAATGTTGGTAAACTTGTGGGATCCTGAAAATACGTCTGAAGATCCCCCAGGTTAAAAAAATTATCCAGATTAAACATTAGTCACACAGCATGACAATCATTTTGGCTTTGGAAATGGACTTAGAACTTAGAATATTACTTAGATTAGAAACAAGAATATTCTGGAATATCTTTCGGGAACTTGAGACCTTTTGAACTAGAGAGGAGGGGGTCAAAAAATTATTATGCGTTGAGCACCTACAGTGTGCTGGGCAATATTATAGGTGACATGTGTGTCCTGTTGACCTCTCAAAATAATCCTATAATGTAGTTGTAAGTATCCCCCAAATGTAGCCCCCCAAAAGCAGTACGATTGTGGAAGCAACATGCTGGACAAATAAACTCCCGGGAAGAGGATTTCCCCATCTGGACCCAATGGCAACCAGGAAACACTGGCTTAGACGTTAACGTAGAATAATGGTGAAGGATCCCAGCGTCACTGAAGGGCGGGTCAGCCTTAGCAACCACACAGCTGTTGTGCTGCACACCAGCAACACCACCTAAGACAGAACTGGTCCAAGGAAAAGACTTTCTGAGGACTAAAGCCAAGCAGACCAGCGACAGTGGAGGAAGAGGTGGCTGTAAGTGCTCTGAGGACCAGATGGCCCTAAGAAAGGACCAGCCGTGCCCGTAGGGACTGAAAATGCCCATCTAAGACATATTAGAAACTCATTACGTTTTTCTTTTAATGGATGAATGGTTGTTCTAGTAACTGTTGCTACAATAGTAGTAACTATTGCTACATTATAAATGATCCTAAAACTTAGTGGAATAAAACAATCATTATGTTCAGGAATTGTGATGATTAGGAATTTGCATAGGCCAGAGTGGGGATGGCTTGCCAAAGTCTGGATGACTCAAGGGGCAGGTACAGCCTGGAATCATCTGGAAATGTCTTCACTCACAGATCCAGAAACGGCTGTTGGCCAGGGCCTCCCTGAGACCAGCCACCGCAACACTCTACCTGGCGTCTCCACGTGGCCTCTCCACGCGGGCCACCCTGGGCTGCCTCACAGCATGGTTTCCAAGAGCAAGCACCCCGAGAGCCCCAAGCAGAAGCTTTATCACCTTCGATGAACTAGTCCCAGCAGTCACATGACATCACTTCCACTGTAATTACAGGTTCAAAGGGAGGGAACATACACCCCACCTAAAAGAAGAGTCAGAATCACATTGTAAGAAGAACATGTAAGATGGAAATTTATTTTTAGAGATCTTGTGGGGAAATGACAATTTGCCACAAATAGAGTAATTTCAGGTGCTAGGGAGGAGTGAGATAGGAGTCTCCAAAGATGCCTTGGAAAGATCTGAAGAATGGGGGAAGACCCTTCGGGGTGAGGAAAGCGTTTTCTCCAGGTGATCACAGCTGGTCTTAACTTCAGAGCTCTGCTCGGAGCCGGGGAACAGGCTAAGCAGTTTAGCTCCAAATCTAGGAGCAGCTAAGAGAAGCTCCTACCTGGGAGGGGCTACTGAGTATCAGCTAATAAATGAAGTTCTAGGGATTGGAGAAAAAGGGACAATGATGAAGCAAACTCACTCAGCCTAGAACCTTGTCATTTTCTCTCCTTTGTTATAATGATAGGAGGCACCAGTCTTTTAAAGGGGACAGTCAAGAAATGTAAGGCTGGGAAGGCCGCTCTCCTGAACCATTCCTTCATTAATTAAGTAATCAATTCAACAAACACTTGAGTGCAACTCTGTGCCAGTTGAGGCGAAGGGAGAACCTCCAGAAAAAGCCGAATTGATGAGAGGTAAAAAGCAGAAACTGAGAGGTAAAGCCCGCAGCTGAATCTGGGTCGGCGCGTGGATAAGACGAGAGGGTCAAGCCTCATAAGGAAAGAACTTGGGAGGAGGCCTGTTTACAGCCTGTTCAGAATGACCAGGCAAGGCTCTCAGAAAAACAAAGAAAGGCCAGATCCCCCGCTGGCTGATGCTCTTTGAGCTGAAACTCAAATTACATCCACTGCAAACATTTTTAACCAAGTGCTGTGATTTAGACGAAAATACTGCTTCATGGACCTTGGTCCGTCACTTCTTTCTCTAGGCTTATCTATTACAAATTTTATTTTGAACTATTTTTCTTAAAAAGCTTAAATGTTTAAATTCCTTGTGCATCTGTCTTTTTCTGTAATCTTAGATATTTTCTTATTGGCGTAAACCTCACAGTAGGGGAGCATTCAGTCAATGCTCAGTTTTTCCTTGGTTGGTTATTAAATAAGAGGGATCTTGTTTCTCTTCCCGACTGCTCTCTTTGAGCTTTTTTTTTTTACTACTTATTAGTGCATTGTGGGAGGAGGATGTGGAAGCAAAATTAAAATCTAAAACACTTGCTTTGCCACTTATGAATTAGTATTTCCACCCAGAGAAAGGAGATTTTAAGCGCTAGTCAAATGCTTTTCCGTGCTCCCTTGTTCGAGCTCTCCACTCTAATTAACAGAACTCTTTTGTAATCAATGTAAATTTGTACATTATATCTTTGACATAGGATTTTTCATTTCACGCACTCCGACTTCGTCCTGGACTCTTCTTCAGCTAGGATTCTGAATGTCACTTAGGTTTGTCAATCAATGTTCATTCAGATGCTCTTATGAAGTTGGAAGCAAGACAGAAAATCCCACTGTTTCTATTTTCTCCTAGCTGATACTGTGTGGCATTTACTGGTGTTTCTTTGGCAGCTTCCTGACTGTGACAGTAGTGGTATGGTTCTAGAGTTTTCCAATCTTGCAGGTGACTTCTTGAGTGCAGAAGACAGCTTCTCTCCTTGTAATCTGGAGGATGTCTGTCTACCTAGGCCTGTGTTTGTTTGGCTCTTGCCAACAATTTCATATGCCATTAATAACCATTAACTGGTCTTTCAATAAGCTTTCGTAAACTAGCTAGGGTGGTTCCCCTGTCTGAAACAGATTCCTGAATGAAACAGGTAGGAAACTTGGCGGGACAAGGTAGGAAAATAAATTTACTATAGTGTCCTGAACATCCATGAATATTAACCCACAGTCACACCTAGTATTCGGAAAACTGGTTTTAATGCTAGTTTTCTAGAGAATATCAGCCTGCACATCAATCTGTAGAGGAGTGTGGTTCTTTAGAATCTGTGATGGGGTTCACTTTAGGGACCTCGTCTCCTCCAAAGTAAGAGAAACCTGACTTGTTTTTGAGAACCATAAGGCCCACGTTTCTTCCCTCCCTTGAATGTAGGCATGGATATGTGACTAAGTCCTATACCAGGAGATGTAAACAGCAGTAGTTTTCTGTGCCTTCTGGGAAATTATTTTAAAGAGCTAACTTTCTTACAGCTACCTATATTGTAGCTACAGCCAACGAGATTTGCTAACAGGTTTGTGGGAGGGTGTGAGAAGTAAGGAACTAAGTAAACTTCATGGATTTTGGTCAGAGCTACTCAGGGATGAATATGTTACTACCTGACACATGGGGAAGGCTGTGGGAGGAGGTTTGGGGAGAAACGTCAGTTCAGTTTTGGATGTGTTAAATTAGAGATAAATAGTTGAGATCCAGGTGGAGATAACAAGCTGGCAATTATATGTATAAGCCTGGAGTTCAGGAGAGGTGCGGGGGGTGGGGTGTTTTTGAAGGTTTGGCATGTAAGGCATTGACATTGTTTTCATGATCTGTTAGATTTTTGTTCACTTGCTCTAGAACTCTAATGCTCATACCAATCAAGTAAGAATTTAGTAGCCTTCCTGTCTATTTCATTTTATGAATGCCATGATTAACTAGCCAAAGCCATAGGTCTGTGAGACTCAGACTCCTCTAATTCCTGCCTCTAATTGCCTTTGCTGTCCATTCCAGGAATCACCCCCACCTTGCCTTGGGAGGTCGCGTGCCACCACTCTGATTATCCTGTTGCATTTAGGTGTGACAGTTGAGTGGCCATGAGTCACGCTGCGAGTTGTGGTCTACGGGGCAGACCAGTCATGCAACTCTTCCAGGATGAAGGGGTTCTTCCCACAGATTTATTTCTTAAAGTCTTGGTGAAAGGAATCTCTTTGGAATGCGCCTAGTGCGGGTGAGTATGTCCTAAACGACCAATCTTTAACATTCTGATCTCATGTCGTCCACTTCCTCCACATTAAACCAGAGGAGGCTCATGAAGGGAACCGAAACTCTGCCACCCCAAAGCTGCCCTTCTCATATATTGACTTTTTTTTATTCCTTAACATTTTATTGTCACATAATAAAACAAAACATGAAGCTTAGAACTGGATCCCTTGGCCCTTTCTCTTATCTCCTCCCAGTTCAGAATGCTCGCATCTCTTACTAGCCAGCATTCCCTTAGATCTGCAGTCGTGCCCAACACATTCAGGCCTCAGCACAATCTTCTTTGTGGTTTTAGCCTATTTGGTGGAAACTTGGCTTAGTCTGCCCCCCACAGCCACTTGGCTTCCTGTCCTAACCCCGCTTTCCCTGCGCGTACAGAGCATCCTTG
>PVKM010010508.1:0-34838 GCA_004027735.1 Carollia perspicillata
GATGACTGGGGTTGGGGGGAATGGGGGGGAAATGGAGACAACTGTACTTGAAAAACAATAAAAAATTTTTAAATAAAGTAAAAGCAAAGTTGGCATCATAATTCTATTATCTTGATATGTACTTAACTATTTGATACAACTGAGACAATAAAAGGAAAAATATAAATGCAATCTAATTTCAATAAAAATAAGGATATTAATATCAAGATGTATAGGATACAACTAAAGTTATGTTCAGATAATTGTGTAGACTTAGGGGACTGTATTGTTTAAAAAGATAGCATTTAAGCATTCAGCCAAAAAAGTTGAAATTTAAAAAAAATCTTCTGTCTTCCAAGAAAATAAATAACAATCCCAGTCAAATATTTTGAAAGTGGAAAAATAATTTTCTTTTTAAAATATATAATTATAAAAACATAAGAATAAAAATACAATTAATAAATGAGTGATAACTGGTTCTTTGGGAAAATTGAAATAAAATGAACTAAATAGACAAAATTGTTTAAGTTCTAATTAAAAATACAAAGTGTTAGAAATCAAAAAGGGGATGTAATAAAAACTACATAGTAAGCCTTTTAATTCTCAAGGTTTTCATCTTATTCATTTTATTCATACATAACCCACTACATCCATAACCTAACACCTCATAGGTGTAGCAGGCTCTAGTAAATATTTATAGGATGAATGAATATAAAACATATTAAAAATCATAAGAGGATACTTCATGCAGCTGTGTGCTCATTAACTCAAAGAAAAAGTTTTACCTTCAAAGAGCTTTATGCTTTGTTTTTTCAATCTTTTAAAAGTTAAATGTTTTTCATCTGTTTCAGGACATAGAAAATATGGAAAACTTCCTAGTTATTTTATGACAGTAGGACAGTAATAAAATCTGATAAAAACAGGAAATAAAAAAGAGAGAAAACAAATTATACATGCATGTACAAACACACAAAAAAGGAAAACACAAAAATGAAAGTAATATCATTTATCTACAATGAAAAAACATTAATAAAATGGTAGCAAACCCAATTAAAATATTTAAAAGATCCTGAATGCTGGTAGAAAGGCAAATGGTACTCAGCTCCAGCAGAACCATTTAAGAAACTTTCCAAAAATACAGATTCTTAGGTCCGGCTCTGGACATTTTGATTTATTCAGTCAGAAGTGAAACCCAGGAAGCAAGATGCATTTCTTAATAGCTTCTCTGGCAATTCTGACACACAAACCAAGTTTAGGAACAACTAGAGAGACTTTTGAGGCACATGTCATCTTAAAGTATAATTGACTTTTTTAAGTGAAATTAAATTTTTATTATGAAATATTACATTTTCACATTAACACTTCAAAAAATTTAGAAAAACATAAATAAGAACTAAATATCACTCAAAAGATATCTTACCTACAAGTGATTACTGTAGAAAATTTGGAAAACTTATTTTCAACTTCACATGCAAGTATATATAGTTATATATAGTTATATATTTATAATTTTCAATCAATGTCAGTTTTCTCAGATAAACTTTAAATAAAATAAAATATTTAAAAGATAGTGCATTATATGCAAGTAGGGTTTCTTTCAGGGATGCAAACCTGATGAAACACAAGCCTGCATATCCTGTGATTATGAGCATGACCTTGGGATCCAGCAGCTTGATTCAATTCCCTGTTTTCTCCCTTAGTTGTGTGACTTTGAGTGAGTCACTTAACTTTTCTGTGCCTTAGATTCCTCATTTCTAAAAAGGGAATAATAGTAGTATTGATCTTAAAGTGTCAGTTGCAAAAGTTAAATGATATGTAAAATGCTAAGCATGGTCCCTGGTATATATCAGTGTTCCTATTATTTATCATTATCATTCTTTTTTTCCTTTTTTTAAAAATTGTTGTTCAGTTACAGTTGCCCTGCCTTTTTCTCCATTTCTCTCCCCTGCCCCATCCCCCCCAATCCCACAGTCAATCCCCCCATTGTCCGTGCCCATGAGTCTTCTATTCATGTTCCTCAACTAGCTCCTTCCTCATTATTATTTTAATTAATGATCTGAGAAGCTATTATTGTCAGATTTTTATTCCAGGGCAGTAACATGTACAATTGATTGACTGTATTGTTTTATGTTATTTTGACCAGGAATTGAGTACAGAAAATCAAAGAGAGGATATTGTGTATCAGATAACAAGTGAAAATATGTCTATTTCTAACATTCTCTTTTTCACAGGCCTGAGAAAACTTTCCCTTAAGGTAGATGCGTGTGGCTCATTCATGGCTCATGGTTGACTCTAGTCAGGTCAAAGTTGAAGCTCTGGGGTACATCGTGTCTCTGGCCCTATGATATACCACAATCATGTACTTACACTTGAAGGGGGAGGGTGTGGTCAGCTAATACCAGTGACTATTCACTCAGTGGGAGAGATGGAAATAAAGTGGTGGGTGAGCTATCTTCCAAAAATCTAGTGGTAGATTTGAAAATAGCATTGCTGTCATGATTCTAAAGAGAGATTGTGTTTACTAAGGAAACATGGCAAGTGGAGGTGAGAGATAACCTAGTAAATGTCCCTTTTGTCCCATCAGGCACAGGGAGAGGCTGTATATAAAAGCCCGTGATTGCTCTTTACTGTAAAGAAAAAGTTTGCCTCACCCCTTACATTAAAATATGAAATAAGAATCAAACTATCCTCCCAATTATGGTAAACAGTTCTGCAAATGAAAAGATTATCTTCTAGGAACCACAGAAGTTTACCAAGGCATATGTAGTCTTTAAATTCTATAAAGTGATTTGTAATCTGATAGAGTGAGAAAAAAGTCTCAAACTTTGATTCATCACCACTGCATTCACTTCTATATCACTGCCCAATAGCATTATAATTTCACTGCCACTCAAAACTATACTGCAGTCACTAAAATGCAGCAGCCGGGGCACTGGTGACCTGTCCTAAAAAAATGAACAGGAAGTGGGGAAACGCCACCTCATAAATTCCATCCAACCACATTTAACAGCCACTGAGAGTTTACACTGAGCAACTGTTGTATTTTCTATGACAAATATGCCTCTATCACAATTTTGAGGCCACTAAATTCTCATGGACTAAAACTTGGCTTAACATGATTATCTTTGTTCTCTGGAAGTTTTAGAAACTCTTTCATGGCCATGACATTCTTTTAAATAGAGATTACTATGAACGTTAGATTTACATTAAATACCAGCATCTGTAAGAAGACAAATGATAGCTTTTGCTGGAATTCAGAAAATTATTTGGATTGCCCAAAGAGGGATGGCCATAAGCACTAAAAATAAGCTTATGTGATTTTTGGAAAGTTTGTTTTTGAATATATTATGTGTTGTCTGAAATAGTGTTGTTTTAATTCAGAACCTATAAAGTAATTTTATCTAAAAATTACTTTCAAAATGGATGTTTTTCTTTAAGTTCAAACTAATATATTCACATACTTCAATTAGTTTCTTAGCTAAACCTCCCCCTAATGCCATAGAGACATAATGTCTAGAATCAGAGGAAGCTTTTTCTAAGATATGATCTTACTATTTTTATTTTTCTGTAACATTATGTGAACTATTTTTGAACTAGAGTTCTATGTTTGAACAGTTCAAATAACTGACATCTTCATTACATATTATTTTGCAAAAGGTAAGAAAATGTTCTCTCTAAATTACTGAGGGAGCTGGTAATCTCCAGGTAAATTCTGCAGGAAGAGCTATATTCTCAATTCCAATTTATTTTACACTGATGTGAGTAAATATTTCTGCCCCAATGTTTTCATAGGCATTGCCTTTTTGCTTCCGTTTGGAGGAGCTTTCTTCAACAAATATTTTTGTAAAACATTTGTCAAATAAGTTATCTCTATTTATAATTTCCCTGGAAATTCCACCAAACTTAGATGTTGCAAAATTGTAGGTTTTCTTGATTTTATTCCATTCTAATATGGGATATCAATTTATTTCATTAAAAATGAGAGATTCATCAACTAATTCGTCCCACAAGTCTGATGTTCCAAAGCTGTTGTGCAATCCCCAAACTAAATTTTATGCACTGTCTGTGATTTCCTTCTGTAATTCGCTCAGCTCTCTAGTGCCTTTGTCGAGATAAATGTTTTCCTGTTTGCAAGATACTGTCTTCAACAATTTTCATTCACTAAACTTCAAACTAATGTTGCTTTTTTGGCCACACCATTTGTTGAGTATTTTGCTGAAAAACTTCCATGTGTCTTTAAACAAAACGCAACCAAAATTTAGAGAAATAACTTCCAAAAACATCACTTTTAGTGTAGGGCATTAAGGTAGATTTGGAGTTATTCAAAGGCTCAAACATTCCTAAAGTCTTACTGATCAGAGGCTGCAAAGATAAAAAAGTATACTGCTATGCTGAAGACTTTAAAACTTCAACATCACTTTTATCATGACAGTTTACTTATTCCAATTGTATACATACAAATGTTTGTAGATTTTGACAATCACTGCTTCTATTATACTTGATGAAATCTGAACACATATACCACAATCAGTTCCATATAGATTTCTATAGGTTCCTTAACATTGTTGTTACCATGGCGATGTGCTCCACAAAACTTTCCACTTATACTATCATATAAATAATTTATGAGAATAAATTTATATATAAATAATAAATTTATACATAATAATAAATTTATATTATTGAAGTTACAATAATAAATACTATAACTTCAGTCTTGCAGTTTTAACATTCACAATGATATTAGATGTTTCATCCTGGAAAAAATAAATGTTAAAAGCTTTACTTTGATTCCAGCTACTATATGGTGAAAAAAAAAGAGAAAGAAATGCTATGAGAATTAACAGATTTTCAATTTGAAGCATCTGCTGATGCAAAAATGATGTCCCTACCCTTGAGAAGTTCTGATACTAAGGAAGCCATAGCATTTTCTGTTATCACTTCCTGCTTTATGCATGAACCCAAAACTCGGAATTAGAAATGAGCAACATTAACTTCCAACAGTCCATTGATCTAAATAAAAACTCATGCTTCAAACAGTATACGTAGACACAACTTTTGTATTTGCATATGTAAACTTGTCCTTTTGGGCACAACTTCTGGTTGATGCTGATGACTTCCTACCAGATTTTTTTACCCTCTAGTTTTCATCCAGTCAGTGATATCACAATGGCCTTTGTGATAACTGGAAGACTTAGTGCATTCAACAAGACTAAATATGCACTTTCACTTTGAGGATATTGATGGCAGAAGGATTAATTGCAAAATTCAGAGGAACAGTATTAGTGAACAGTATGATAAAAAGCTATAGATCTATGTTGGCTGATCACATCACTGCACCAAAAGCATTCAACCACTTGCTATATATTTTAAGACAGGACTGTTCAAGCTCTATTCTCTACATGTAGGTAATATATGGATATACATCTCAATGACCCTTCCTTCCAGGATCCTAGTGACTTCATGAACTTTGCAGACCCCATGGGCTGCAACACAGCTGGCTATTAAAACAAGTGGCTGGGGGAGAAGCTGCATCTAATCCTTCTTCAGAACCACCATGATAAAAGAAGTTAGCTGCTCACACCTGAATGCCCTGCACATTCTCCTTGATCTAGTAAGGGAAAAAGAGAGAGAAAACGTGCTATTGTTGATCATCTTTTAGGAATTTTTGTCTCATACTTACTGCCGGTAAGAAAATGACAGGAGCTGGAAATAAAGCAGAGGTCTATCACACCTATCCTGCCTTATTTTTACACAGCTATTAATAATACTTGGAAAACAAACAAAGTACTTGGACATATGCCAAATGAACAGGCCCCAGGACCAAAAAAAAAAAAAAAGGTAAACCAAGACTCCTCTCTGCAAACTGGGGTGACCACCCAGAAAGCTTCTAATGGTACATCATGTTTAGAGACCATTTATTTACTTACAGTATTTTGGAGATATAATGGTGACCAAAATACAATCCCTACTCTTTTGATATGCACAGTTAGCACAATTCATTTTTGTAAAGCATGCAGTTTTCAAAGGCCATTTTCAAAATTAACTCCTTTGATTCATACATGCTTCAGGAATCACACTATTCCCTCTGCCACTGTCAGCTTCAGAACTTTCCAAATTCTCTTCCCAAGGGCACTCACCGTGGTGGAGGACAATATGCCTCATATCTGCTAGTGCTGTTTTCAGAGTATCCTCCCTTCCCAGGACTGACAGTTTGGGCCTTTGCTATACTTAGGTTTTCTCACTCAGCTTCTTCTCTTGGTGCTGCTCAGCAGCTTCAAGAGCAGCCAAAGCCACAGGAATGTCAGGGTGATTATTGGCCAATGTCAAACTTACTTTGGAGCAGAGGCTCTTTAAGTTCAAGAGACAGATTTACCTTTCTTACGGGCTTAATAAAATTAAGCAAATCAGCACTTCCCACTGAAGGTGGGTTGCACAGCCACTAAGCTAACAGTACCATGAAAGAACATATGTTTAAAATAAAATTGTTTCTATAGTAAGTCTCAAATACCTGCTATTTTGGCATACATTTTGATTTTTAAGATTCAGTCAAGCTGTGATGACTTTAACCTTATTCTTTGAAACATTCTCCTTTCCCCTCTCTTCTATTCATCTACTAAATCGAATTTCTTTTAATAAAAAGAGAAATAGAATATACTCAAAATATACTTGAGTATCAAGCTGTTGTCTTTTTTTTCCTTCCTCGTAAGACAGTTGCACCCATTTTAATCGGTGGTCCCTTTATCATTCCCATTTTCAGACAAGAAACACTCGCTTCCTCATGGCTGTGAGTTCATGTAAGTTTCCAGTCTCCAGGGTTTGCCATATTTTTTAAAGAACATATTTTTGCATTTTCCATTTACTCTTTATTCCCATGTTGCCTCTCTAACCTGCACCTTAATAACATTTTCTCTGTGAGAGCGAACCCAAATTTCCACCTCTACCATGCTGGCACGGAACGTAGGTAGACACAGAATGCCTGGGTCTCTCTCCCAGCTGTAATCTCTTAGGTAAACCTGGGCAGATTATTTGACCTCTCTATGCTTCAGTATTTCACCTGTAAAATAGGGTTAAAAATAGTACTTCTTCTCATAGCGGATGTTGTGAACATTAAATGTTATATGTAAAGCACTTAGGTGGCTGGCTGTTGTTAATTTGCCCCCTCTTTCCCCAACTTCAGGGAATCAAGTAGGGCAGACACATCATTTGATAGACAGTGTAGAGAAGCTTTGAAAAGTGTTTAAGGCAAATCACTTAGCATAAAAAAGCCAACGTTATCAGTGTGGTTAATATGGGATCAAGGTAATGTTACTAGAAGGACTATCAATTCCTCATGTAGAAAAGATGGTGGTCTTCGAAAGGAAATCAGTCCTCAGGATTTGGGGGCATGTGTTTGATTTCAGACACTTCAGTCAACATGACTTCAGTTTAGAATACACATCGTATACAAAAATCAGAACTCCATAATTCATTTAAGTACTTTATCCTACAGTGATCAATGTTCTTTTTTGAATACTTCAGCCTCAGATGCTCAAAAGTATTCTAAAAAGGTGTCATGGAATACACATCTATCATTTTTTCTTTAAATTACTCACAAATATATAACACATTTGTTGAACAAATCCTTTCTACTTATTTTATGAGTCACATGTATTCAATCATAAAAATTTCTTTAGAAAAGTTGGCATTTTTAAAAGATTTTGTTTATTTTTAGAGAGAAGGGAAGGGAGGGGGAAAGTGAGGAAGAGAAACATTAATGTATGTTGCCTCTTGTGTGCCCCCTACTGGGGACCTGGCCTGCAACCCAGTCATGTGCCCTGACTGGGAATCAAACTGGTGACCCTTTGGTTCACAGGCCCACGCTCAATCCACTGAGCTACACGAGTCTGGGCTACATGGCATTTTTGGACAAATTTTTCATTAGTAAATTTAGCATAATTACACCAGGTTCCAGATTAATCTTAAGGCGATGTAGCATAGGTAAAAGTACCTCGCAACATGTCCAAATATGAGATATTATTAAATCACATGTGTGTGCACATGTGTGTACATGGGCAAAGGGAATAGTCCATGAAAATTCAATCTACAGTCACTAGCCCATTTTTTCATGCCAACTTTCCAAGTTATACTCTGCCATCATCTTTAGTGGATAATAATAATCGCTACCAATTATTAAGCACCTAGAGTTTTCCTAACATCAGGATAGGTGCTTAAAACATATACTCCTAGGCCTGGCTGGTGTAGCTCAGTGGATTGAGTGCGGGCCTGGGAACCAAAGGGTCCTGGTTCGATTCCCAGTCAGGGCACATGCCTAGGTTGCAGGCCAGTTCCCAGCTTGGGACCCAAGAGAAGGCAACCATACATTGATATTTCTTTCCCTCTCTCCCTCTCTTTTTCCCTTCCCCTCCAAAGATAAATAAATAAAATCTTTTAAAAAATTACACCAATAAAAATAAAGACTTTTTTTAAAAAAAACATATACTCCTAGACTTATACCTTTAGGCTCACTCTATTCTTGAGTTTGGCTCGTCTTCACCAGTACCTCTTTTTTGCTTCATCATTCACATCAAAAATGTCTCTAGGCTGACCCTAACAGAAAATAGACATGCGTATCCCTAAAGAACCTTCATTCAATACTTACCCCCTGTTACCAATGACTGAACACAAATGTAAACTATTGAGATGGAGTCTGAGGACTACTAATGCTGCATCCCTACTCAAACTCAATCTAGCTATGGTTGTTCTTAAGCATGGGCCTCACTGCTCAGACCTTCAAAATGATCCCCCTATGGACATTGCTCCTCTGGTCATTCCTCATGGAGCCCACACCATATCTGCCCACTCCATCTCCCACTTGACCTCCACCCAAACCAGATTCTCAGTGAATTCTGTCCTTCTTCACTTCTAAGTCTTCTTCTCCCTTCCTTTCTGCCTGAAGCCTTCAATGGTCGGCATGCTTCTCTTCTCCTCTGATGTCTTACGAGTCTCCACGGCTTCCTGAGATGGATGATAGCATTTTAATCTTCCACTTGTTTCCTCCTCCGGGTAACTGGAAAAGGAAACTATGACTGTGAGAATAAAGGAGACCAGGGAAGGCCCCAGGGTGGCCTTATGCTTTGTTTTTGCTGCATATTTTTTATTTTTATTGTGTTTAAGAATATTTGTTTGTTTGTATAATCCTTTTTGTCTTAAAAAGGGGAGTTCATCTCCTGCCAATAGAATTTGTTAGTTCTTTATAGAAGATCCATGTCATCCCAAAAGCCTAACTTTTGCATCTTTTAAAAATAAAAAGAATTATTTCCACCCCAACTGGAATTTCATTAAAATTCCTCTTCTATTAACTTCTACTAATGTGAAGAATCATATTTAATGTATATGAAGTTAAATCATATAAGATATAAAGTCAAGCTATAAGACTTCTTGGCACTCACTACAGATAATCTCACCTTATATTTCTTCCATCTGTGTGGCTTTTACAGGGCACTTTACAAACCCAAGATGAGGAAATTAAGTTTAACTGTGATCTCTCTAATTCTAAGCTATACCTTAGTGATTCTGATGCTACCCAAGAGAAGGGAAGGGCCCTGCAAAAGCAGCAGGGATCTGGCCAAGTGCGACCCTGCAGTGCAGACCTCAGCCTGGCGGAAGCAAGTCTGGACCCTAGCTCTTGCAATGCCAGTATTTCATATGACTCCAGATATCCTCCAAGTCAAGAAGAGTTTCTCTTGGTATGCATTACTATCATAAAAAATTTAACATGTATTTCATAGCAGACTAAAACAGCAACAGGTATTTGTAGAAAAGGCAAGACAGTGTGATCCAGAAAGTTTTCATTTCTCATTGAAATGCAAGTTCCCTCAAATTTTAAAATCACTGGCCACATTTTTTTCTATCTTGCATACTATACTATTAGGTTGGCCAAAAAGTCTATTACGTTTCTTCCATAAACTAAAAGACACATCTTTCATTTTCACCAAGAACTTTATTAATTTGAATATTTTGGATATGTCGATCATCTCCCTCTATTGGCTTCTAGCAGGTAGAGGGCAGGGGTGCTGCTAAACACCATCCAATGCATAAGACAACCCCACAGCAAAGAACTATTTACCCAAAATGTCAATAGTATCAGAAATCTTCGTGAACCACTTTTAACATGTTTGATCAGTCACAGCACCTTCCCATATACTGCAAGAATCTTTTTTGCATTTCAGTTGCATTTTTACTTTCCTTGAAATAATAAAGCATGATATGCCAAAAATATTGCACATCTTCTTCAATCTTCAATATTAAAATGGTTGCACAAAAATTCACCAATTTTGATAAGTTTATTTTAGTGCATGCTGATATGACAGCTGTCATGATACACTGTAACAAAATTGTTTTGAATGAAGTTAAAAACAGCTGAGCACTACTAGAGCCATTGTACAGAAAGAAAAAAAAAAACATTAACAAACTTCTTGGTCAACCCAATATAGTCTGGTTAAAACCAAAATATACAGAAACATTACTTTCAAGAATTCTACTCATTGTTCAACTCTAATAGAGTGAAATGAAAGATATTCAGAAGAGGAATGAAGTATTATTCGATGGTTAGGTTCAAATTAAGTATTTTGGAAGACATGGTTCTCTCTCTTATCTATCTCGATCTATCTATCTATCAACTATCTATCTATCTAGAAGATGTGGTTTTTAAAAATCTTGTACTTGTCTGAATTAAAAAAGACTGTAGATAAACAGATTGTTTTGGAGAGGGGGCAGGAGTGAGCAAGGAAGTCAAAGCTTCTCCTAAGGTGAGAGTGGCTGAAGTCAAAAAGGCAGGTAAAAGAGTCAATTCTTCATCAGACTAGGGGAAAACTCTTGATCAAGGAAAGGATTATTTAGGAAAGGCAGGTCAGATATATTTGGAAAAGGAATGACAAAGATATTTCTTTTTATGTGTAGGAACTTGTGAAATCACAATTAGTGCCATGAGAGAGCATGGGGGATAAAGTTAAGTGCAGCCTGAAAGATATTTAAAATACAATTAGTGACTCATGGGTTGCAAAAGTGATTTTCTCTCCACTCCTGCTTCCCTTGCATTCACTGTCCTAACAAAAGACTTACAAAAAAAATCTAACACGTGCCAAATTTCAAATTATTCTAATCTCAACATATTGCTTGACCTTTTTAATTTTAAAAAATTATATTCTCTAATTGTTGCAACATGGGTAGGCCATTAGCTAACTGCAACCTAGAGCTCAGAAACAGAGCACTCTGGCTAGACAGGTGAGAGGAAGGTCAAGTTTCAACCCATTGCCCTTGGAATGCCACAGGCTCAAAGCCTCTGTCAGACCAGGAGGCCTGACAGTCACTTTTTTTCTTATGAGATATCCATGGTCATTTCTCCCTTCCTCCGCCACATATCTACTCAAATGTTTTAAACTTTTCCAACACAGATTTTGTTACAACTCACTTTACATTAACCAAAAATATCTCATCTCTTTCACAAAGTGTTGTCTTTCAGCAGCTGCCTAACGAATGATAATTTTTGAGCTACTGTCTGTTAATTCTGCTAGTTTCCTGGCAGAAAGAGTGAGTACTGGATAATATCTTGATGGGTCTGGAAGTGGTACCAGGACCTCGCTAGGGAGAATATGTCTGTGGCTCTTTCCTGTGGTACTAAAATAAATAAATTAATTAAAATTTAAACAACTTAATGATATAAAATTCATATACAATATGGTTCACCCCTTTAAAATGGACAACGCTTTTCATATACTACAGAGTTTTGCAACCATCACCATGATGTAGTCTTTGAACATTTTCATCGCATCAAAAGGATATCTTGTACCCATTAGCAGTCACTCCCTATGCCCACTTTCTACTTTGAGTCCCACACAACAACCTATCTACTTTCTTTCCCCATATATTTGCCTATCCTGGACATTTTCTATACATGGAGTCACATAATATGAGTTGATGGACATTGCCATTTTCTTAACTATGAATAATATAGACATGAAAATTGGTGCACAAGTTTTTTTTGTGAGGAAATATGTTTTCATTTATTTTGGGTAGTTACCTAAGAGTGGAATTACTGGGTCACATGGCAACTCTACATTGAATATTTTGAGTAAATATCAAATTGTTTTTCAAAGTGGCTGCATCATTTTACATTTCCACTTATATTAAGGTTTCCAATTTTTCTATGTTCTCACCAACATTTGTTATTGTCTGTTGTTTCTTTTTTAATCATAGCTATTCTGGTGAGTATGAGTGCTACTGGGCTTTTGCTTTGCATTATGCATTTCATTTGTATAACTGATAAAGCTGAGCAACTTTTCAGTTTTCATTGGTCATTGTATACCCTCTTTGAAGAAATATCTATTTTTTTCTTTTTAAAAATTGGGTTATTTGTTTTTTATTATTGAGTCGTAATAGCTCTTTATATATTCTGACTACAAGTCCCTTATGAGATATATATGACTTGCAAATAGTTATTCCTAGTCTGTGGGTTTTCCACTTTCTTCATGATATCCTTTGGTGCACAAACTCTTTCAATATCAACGAAGTTCAAAGTAGGTTTACAGTTGCTTTTATGAAAAAAGATCAATCTTTTCTTTGTATTACTTGGGTCCTTGCTGTGTCATACCATTGCCAAATCCAAGGTCACAGTGCTAAGATTTCATCTGATCCCTGTTAAAAAGGGAAAGGTATCCAGCTCAAAGGCACCAAGAGTATATACCATGACTGCTCACAAACTCAATCCTTGTTTACCTTTAATAAATGTCTTTAAGAGTGTCCCAACCTAACCTCTCCTCCCACTGCATCACTGTCCGAAAGTCCCCAGGCACAGAAAAGCAATGCAAGAGGAGACAGGTTCAAGTATGCAGTTAAAAGATAAGCCTTACTAAGAAAAAGTCCAAAAAGGTGATCAAAGGTGAATTGTGGGTGTGCAATGACAGGATTTGCTGTGATGGGAAAGTGATGCCCTCTTCCTTCATCTGTCTTGACAGGGGGATATAAAATAAAGATTTCTCTGCTTCTTGTTGCTGTTATTGCAGAAGGGAAGGTAGTTAGTTCCATAATAAAAGTCTCTAGAAAGAAATTATAACTTAGAAAACTAATTTCATCCTGCAGAAAATCAGACTTTATAGTTGTTTCATGGCCCTAGGATAGAAGAATGGCAAAAAAAAAAGTGAAGAACATTGCAAAAATTCTCTTTCACATTCAATTAGTATATTGAATGTGTCACTGGTCCCCAGGGAAGCAGAAGGGCTTCTACCCTCCAAATATCATGTGAATGCTCCTCTTCAGCAGAACCTGAACTGGGTATGAAGTCCTTTTAGTAAGGGATTTGGGAAAATTAAGTTCTTAAGCTTCTAGTCCTTGTGATACAGGGTGAGCAGGGCAGGGCAGAATAGATGTCCTCTGCCAACATACAAATATGAAGGAGAGGAATCACCATTATTAAAATAGAATATGAAATAAAAAGAAGGGCAAGAACAAGTAATAAAAGATAAGAAAACATTCAGTAAATGTGGATCGAAGAACCTGGTGATTTAATATATGTGTATTCACATTCCTGAGCGGTGAGAAACAACACTAAAGAACATAATAGAAGTCAATTTTCCTCATTTGAAAATATACCTCATGTTCATCATCTGAGTGTGTAGACTGAAATTCACATAAAAAATTCACACCTACATGAGTTCTAGCAAAATTTCATTATTTCGAAGATTATCAAAAAATAATGAATAAAAATGCTCAAATAGAATTTTGAAATAGAGGTAACTAACACACAAAAATTCCACAGTGCAAATGTGTAAATTTACACACTAAAAATCTCTATAATTGCCAATGTCTTGATATAAAACCTCTATATCACCTACAGTTAAAAGATCAGAGAACACTTAAAGTAGTTAATTTCAGTTTTGTATGACGCACACAGTTCCTTTATGTTAAATCTTCAAGCATTTTCCTGTCAAGTAGTGTTTCTCCCTCTTCAAGGAGTCTTTTTCCCTCCTTTTCCCCCAGAAGGTATGTATGCCCAGGAAAAACCATTCATGTCATGATAGGACAGAGGCCAGAGAGTAGCTTCTGATCAGCATACACCCTCACTCGCTCCATTGGAGAGTTAAGTCCTTTATTTTACTTGGTTATTGGCAATGTTGCATTAATGTTTGCAGGGTAGCTGCTGTCCTCAACTGGATTTTTTTAGGGTACTGGGCAGACATCGCAGCTGAAGTCTCTGACCCTGGCAAAGCCTCAGTTCAAGATGTCCCTACATTCTGTAGCTTCCTTTTCTAGAACTCGAGCTTTTTCTGGTCTACCAGTTCTCTTAGCCCTGCTATTTTTCCCAACCAAGTGTCTCCTAGATACCAAACAAAGGTAATGGGAAATCTGAGATCTAGCTTAGGGATATATGTATAGATTCTTCCCTCAGGTGTCTGTACTGTGGCACTCAGACATACTGTTTTACTTTTAGGAGTACCAATTCTTCTTTTCTGGAAATACTCAGAATTTCCCTATGTTTTTCAGCTTTTTGTTTTCCTTAAAAAGTGAGACACTTGACTTTTTGCTTAGAAATTTCTTTTAGAACCTCGCACCTATTTCTGTTGTACTTCTGTTGTGCTTCTGTGTGATCTGACATTAGGGTGAGGGGAAATAATGAAGAGGAAAAGAAAAGAAAATGAAGTCTAACAATTCCTGATAACTATTAAAGCTTTCTCTTTTCCATTTACATATGTTATGCAAATCATGCTCCTCTCTTGATTTTGGTTTATAGTAAAACACAGTGATCAGTTCACTGTGATGGCAAAAGTGAAAATTTTGGAAGTTTTGAAACTCAACAAAGCCTACATTTGAAAATTGGTGTCTGACTATAAACTCAGTTTTTAATTTGAAACTCAGAGCTGACTAACCACATCTTTGTTCTAGTGTAAGCCCTCGTCTACCACCGAGCAATGCTGATCCTCTTTGATTCAGTGGATGGGAGAGCTGTGAGAAATCTAGCAAAAATATGTAGCTTAAATATCTCAGAAAATTATTCCAATGCATACCAAAAGAAACAAAACTGCTCTTAGGCTTGCCCCCTGCAAAATGGAAGAAAATGCAACCACGCATAATATTGTGAGAAAAACGATGTTGATTAGAAAATTTCATATGAAGGCAATGGAAAAATGTGATCAACTCTACAAGGTATCAATAAATATACCACTCATACCCTCCTCCTGAAAAACATACTCAAAATTACTCAGTGTCTGAGAGATTAATTATTAATTTGGATTTTAAGTAGGGGAAAATAAGATTTTCAAGGACTATCATTATAGTGTTTTACTCTAGTAATTTATAGTATTATACGTAATAAAAATAAAATTCAATAACAAAATGATCTGAGGTCTATCATTCTAGATATTATTTGCAAGGTTACCAAGTAGTAGTTGTAAGTGTGATAAAATCAGTACAGTTTTTATTTTACATGAAGAACAAAGTCTTTAGATTTCTTATAGTACAAAGTCTTTCTTATAGTATACTTTTTCCTTTTAACAAAATTATGTAGTTAATATATGCATGTTAAAGAGGTTTAAAATTTGTATGAGGGAATAGTCTGCCTTCTCCACATTCCTGAATATGCTCCTTTTTTTATTGTTGTTCAAATACAATTGTCTCCATTTTTGCCCCCACCACGATACTCACTCCTCACCCATCCCACCTATCACTCTCAATCCTAACCTCCTTTGGCTTTGTCCGTGTGTCCTTTAAGCATGTTCCTTGACGACCCTTCCCCTTTTCCCCCTATAATAGCTTCTGTTAATTATTTTCAGTTCTTCCCTGCCGTCCGTTATTTTCTAATTGTTTTATCTTTAAGTTTTATAAGAATGGAAAGTACAGGTTTATTTTTTGATGACTATAATAATTAGAGTTAAAAAGTCAGTGTTCATGAAACTTAAATGTTGTGATCAACTTTCAAACACATGGAAAAAGTTTTAAAAAGCACACAAGATATAGCCCACAGCAGAAGCAAAAATTTAAATATATGTTAATAAAGCATATAAAGTAATGTCAGAAAACTGTCAAACAGCATCTGCCAATCTGAAAATGAACTAGTTAAATCCTAATATTTAAAGCTTTTCAGATCTGGGCAGAAAAAGTCAATTTTTTTGCTACTTTATATACCTACAATGACGTAAGATATAGATAAAAATAAGAGGATGATCAAAGACTTCTTTGGCAAAAACAAAATAATAGAAAGCAGTGCTATAAGAATGGATAGCAAAAGCCTACATTCAGAAGGAATTTAATGACTAAGTATGCACATTATTAAACAAGAATTAGCAATAGAATAAAATAAAAATAATAATAATTAAAAAATATAATTATATTTTGACTTCCGGCAAAGATGAAAGCGTAGGTGGAAATACTGTGCCTCCTTGCACAACCAAAATTAAGGACAATAAATATTTACAAACAATAATACAACCAGAACACAGAAAACTGAACTATAGAAGTCTGACAACCATTCAACCAGACCGGTATGAGGGGTGGAGTCAGTGGAGAGGGAATGCAGCAGGAAAAGGCAGTGGCTGGCAGACCCGGGAGTGCTGGGGGTGTAGGTGGCATGGAGCTTGCAGACCCCACATGCACGGGGAGGAGATGAGCAGAGCACGTAGAGCAGTTGGTCAACCTAGGACACACATTTGCGCGCAGATAAACTAGGCAAGAACTGGCAGTGAGACAGACCGCACAGCCCAGGGCCCCAGCAATGGAAAATAAAGCCTAAGAACACCTATTGAAAAGGTGTTGCAGAGACTCCCAGCAACACAGGAGAGGTCGTTGAGGAGACCTGCAAGGTCCTGAAGCGTGCATAGGCCCACCCACCTGGGAACCAGTGCCAAGAGGGCCCAGTTTGCTTGTGGGAGGAAGCAGAGGGTATGCAAATCCAAGATAACATGGAACAGGTGCCATTGTTCCCTCTCTGACCCCGCCCCCAAAGGCAGCGTCACAACTCGGAGACTGGGTTACCCTGCCCCAGTAAACACCTAAGGCTCCACCATGCATTCCTGACCAGAAGTGACTCAAACAGAACAGCTCTAAGCCCCAGAACCAATACTTTTAAGTGACCAGGAGATAGCCAACGTATCAGATGCATAGTTCAAAACACTAGTGATCAGGATGCTCACAGAATTGGTTGATTTGGGTCACAAATTAAATGAACAAATGAAGGCGATGATAAGTGCAACGAAGGAAAATGCACAGGGAACCAATAGTGATGGGAAGGAAACTGGGACTCAAAAATCAATGGAGTGGACCAGAAGGAAGAAAGAAACAACCAAACAGAAAAGAATGAAGAAACAAGAATTCAAAAAAATGAGGAGAGGCTTAGGGACTCCCAGAACACCTTTAAACATTCCAACATTCGAATTATAGGAGTACCAGAAGGGGAAGAGGAAGAGCAACAAGTGGAAAACTTATCTGAACGAATAATAAAGGAGAACTTCCCCAATCTGGCAAAGGAAATAGACTTACAGGAAGTCCAGGAAGCTCAGAGAGTCCCAAAGAAGGTGGACCCAAGGAGGAACACACCAAAGCACATCATAATTACATTAGCCAAGATTAAAGTGAAGGAGAGAATTCTAGAAGCAACAAGAGATAAGGGAACAGTTACCTACAAAGGAGTCCCCATCAGACTGTCAGCTGATTTCTCAAAAGAGACCTTACAGGCAAGAAGGGGCTGGAAAGTATTCCAAGTCATGAAAAACAAGAACCTACATCTAAGACTGCTCTATCCAGCAAAGCTTTCATTTAGAATGGAAGGGCAGATAAAGTGCTTCTCAAATAAGGTCAAGTTCAAGGAGTTCATCATCACCAGGCTCTTATTATATGAAATATTAAAGGGACTTATCTAAGAAAAAAAGGTAAAAAATATGAACAGAGAGAGGACAGCAAACTCACAGTTATTAACATCCACACCAAAATAAAAGCAGACTAAGCGGACACCTAAATCAGGAGCAAAGCCACAGAAATGGAGATCACATGGAAGGTTAGCAACAGGGGTGTGGGAGAAGCAGGGGGAGAAGGTACAGAGAATAAGTAGCATAGAAGGTGGGGAGAAAATAGACAGGGAGAGGGCAAGAGTAGTGTGGGAAATGTAGAAGCTAAAGAATTTATGGCACATGGACATGAACTAAAGGGGGAGAGTGTGGGTGGGAGGGGAGTGAAAGGGGGAAATGGGAGAACTGTAATGGCATAATCAATAAAATATATTAAACAATAAAAATAAAAATATAATTATATTTTAAAAGCAATATTTAATTGATTAAAATCAGGGAAAAATAGAATTCATGAGCACATGGATTATTGTTAATAAAACTAGAGTAGGTAGAATTTTAGGAAATGTGGTTAAGTTAAAACAAAAAGCAAATAAATAAAATTAAAAAGAGAGAAGGTATAAGAATCAGATAGAACAAAATGTAACCTTAATTCATTGAGATTATGATATTCAAGACCCATCGTACATAGTAAATATGTAAAACTGTGAAATGGATGATTTTATGAAAAATATAAACTAACAATAAAAATTATAAAAATTAAAAAAAGCTGAATTAAATAGCAACTATAAGCATAAGGAAAAACATTTTTTAAAAATTACTCCAAATTCTCCAGGGATTGTTTTACTTATGAATTATTTAAAATATTAAAGGAACTAGTAAACTTAATGCTACATAAGCCAGATCATAGAAAAATATAAAAAGCAATTGAATCTATTTTATGACGTCAATTCCTGACACACATTATACAGAAAAATAAGACTAAAGGCAGACCTCTATTATGAATATAGATTCACAAATAAATTGATAAGAAGAAATGTATATGCCTGGCATTTGTTAGCCACTCAGTAAATGCATCCTACATCCCTGAACAAGCAAGGCTATCCAGAATAAATTTCCTGGCTTTCTGGCCTCATGCCTACACATTCAATTCACTATCAACCTATCCTCACCTCATTATTTTTATTTCTGGGTGTAGAGAGCAGGATCAATAAAATGGTATTAGTCTGACCAAGATAGCATGAAGTATACAAATAAAGTGGAGTCACTCATGTCAATCAAGATGGCTTCCAGTCAGCCATGACACTTTGGTTCAAGAAGGAAACTACTTACATCGTGCTAGACACATTTGTCAAGAAGACACACCTAAGATATCTGCACTTGTGACCAGAATAGTGGAGTATGCAGAGTGAGACCACCCATAGATAAGCTCCTTGGGACATTCCTCACTTGCCATCTGGGTGCCAAGATACTTATCAAGACTTATGAAGGGTGGAGCACACCACTCTAAAGGTTGTAACTGAGGCAGAATTCAGTCCACTGCTGAGACAGCCAAGCTCCACATACCAAGAGTGCTGCTCCATGCCACTCTGATTTCCCTTGGCATCACCCACCTCAGGCTCTGCCCTGATAGACTGAGGACTTCATCTGCCCTGCTGCTCACTTGGCTCCAGAGATTCTCCCTTGTCAGATGCTGAAGAGTCCCTTGTTACTGTGCTGTCTCACGCACCCGTACACTGAGATTCTGGGACTCAGGTTTGTTATACCCTGATTCTCTCATGTGACGTTATTACTGATTGTCTCTGAGTGATTAGTATTGTTATTAGGTTAGTATAGATTTGGATTAAATCTGCATTAATAAAAGCTGAGGGGACCTGAATTAATAAAATCCGAGTGAATAGCATAGTCACCTGTGTTGGTCCCTGTTATTTCTCGATGCCAGTGTCATTTGTAGGGCTGGTGGTCCTACAGGTGGCTCGGGGCTTTCGGTTCTTAAGTCCCAGGTCAGACAATCTGAGAAGGGACCTAAGAGGTTGATCTACAGGAAAAACTATGTTGTGAACATATGCTTAAGACACAGGGGAAAGGAAAATGTATTTTGTTCAAAGCCAAAAGCTTCCAACTATGATCTGGATCCCATTTCATATGAAAATTGGCATCTCTACTTTGCCAATTACTTCTTTGTCAGTACAGATAGCTTCTTTCTATTAACTATTTCCTTTCAGCTCTTGAACAAAACTTCCTTAGTTCTGCATCCTCCTTCATTCATCACATATTCGTTGAGCACTCTCAAAATGTCAAATGCACTCAAAAGTCATGATCAGACTACCTGAAGTCCTTGCCTTCAAGGAGCTTTGCAACTGGTCAGGATCCAGCTAAGTCAGCAAGTGCAGGGCAATATACTAAAGTGTGGCCCTAAACAAGGACTATTAAAGCTCATTGGAGAAGGTTCTGGGGATGTTTCTTCTCTAGTCAATGCCATGTCTTCATCATTTCCTGCACTGTCTTCTAAAAGAATAGCTTCCACTTGTCATCCCAGTTCTTCATTCCTATTACTCTCTTCTGTCAATTACTCTTCTTGAATCCCACATGACCACATGCTCTTCTGCTTTTACTTCTTTTTCTTACTTGTTGTCTTTTGCAGACTCCCATTCTTCCATCCAATGTTTTGTTACATATGAGCTGTTTCTCTGGAACAGTTCATGTTTTTATCTTCTCAATCGGCAGTCTCTGCCACAGCATATTCCTTCTCATATAATTTCATGGTTTCCACAGCCATCTAAATATTGGATCTCAATCTCTACCTACAACATGTATCTCTTTTCTGAAGGTGAGGTTGAAAACTCCAGCTTTCTATGGAATCTCTGCAAATTAATGCTTAACTGGTATCTCAAACACAAGTCAAAGACAAACAATATCTTCTCAAATCTTGCAGCTCATTCTACAGGTTCGATGACAATGAAAAGCATCATTGAGTACCCAATTTTCCAAACTCTCCTCTATCCTCTTGGCTATTCCTCTCCACTCAAACTTGGACATCAGGTTCTATTTGTCATACATCTCTAGGGGCTTCCAAAGTTGTTTCCTTTCTTCCATGACTACTTCCTCAAGTCCAGGCCATCAACATTTATTACTTGCACTACTATAGAAGCTGTTCAAATTATCTCTTTGCATTCTTCTTGCATCCCTCTAATACACCTTTTTTAAAACTGCTACTAGAGATACCTTTTAAAAGGCAAGTCTGCCAAGATCATTAATTTCTTTAATGATACCTTAATTTTTTTGTTTAGCACATCATACAAGGCCCTCATGATGAGACTCCTACCTGTCCCTCACACCTGTTTTTTTGTTAGGCTACAAAATATGCATGTTTTGAGCAGAGTCAAAAAAATCAATGTTCATATGCACACAAATACCCTCAGCTACCTCCCATTTTGTTCTCTTTTCTTTCCCTGTGATTATGTCACATTTTCTACCCCCTTTCCTGAATGCTTATAAGATATGACTTATTTTAGTAGCAAAACATATATGGCCCTTGATCAGCCAATTCTGGACGTCTTTACATCCTCAATAAACACCATTCCTCCCTAAGCATATCATGCTTTGTCTGTATTGACCTCTCCTAATTCCTAAAACACTGAATGTTGGTTTCCCAATAAGTAATTAAGTATTACATTAATCAAATGGATTTAAAAAGACATGTGCAAATCTGTATAAAACTAGAAATCCACTTTATTATAATTCCATTGAAAGACTACATATATCTAAATCTGCCAGTCAAAAGAAGCTAGTGAGATGAGGGTAGGGAGCTCTTTGGAAGAGCTGATACAAAATGAAATAAATTTAGCAATAACCACTGAAGTACACTTCACGTAAGGAGAGGGTGTCCTGTGAGCCTGGACATCCCTAACACGGAGACAGATTCATCATATTATCAAAATGTAAGGCTTGTATGCATTTTGATTTTCTTCTACTTATCCATATCTCACTGTTTGATCATCTAGTCTTCCACATGAAAGAGACTTCTTTGTGCGGAATGGCATAAGGATCTCCTCTAATTGAGTTAGATTTTTTATAGTAGGCGAATGAATTGGCATTCCAGTTCTTTAAATTATATGTTGTGATGTGTGTTGGTTTGAATCTATGTTTCTCATTTTTCCAAATCTAGAACACTAAAGAGACTAAATTATTAAATCTGCAAGCTTGAGTCTAGACTGAAATGTGGTGAATTCCCCAGGATAAAGATGATAAAATATTAAGAAGGACTGCGATAGCATTTCCAGGTGACTTTTCCTTTGTCTCACTCAAACCTATTTGCACATAAATATTCATTCATGTAGTCAACTAATTCAGCTCCTGGTATTTTGTTCAGTTTTTCCCTTATATATTCCCCTTAATTATTAGACTGAACACCAAATGAGATACCTTCTCAGGAACCAAGGCTGATCTTGTTATCCAATAAGCTTTTTACAATCCTGTCAAGAAGTTATTCTAATTTCACCCAGAGCTAAGTGTTTCAGAAAGTTTTTACAGCATTCATTTATCTCCCAATTATTTTCAGCTTCAATTAAACATATCAGCCTCCAGAGCATGTTTAAATAACCCTTTTTGCCACAAGATCTAAATGTGATTTTTTGTTTTGTTTTGTCTGGGTTTCGTTTGTTGTCATTAATGCCACTGGACTCAACCCCATGTACCATTTTGTCTCTTGGCAAAATTGTCATTTAATAAATAATAGAGGAAGCCTTTGAGTTCTAAAAATTCTTGACTGTGTAAAATACGCTTGTAACCAGCAGCTTATAGAATCAATGCATATCCTAATGGTTGTTCGGTAGTTTAAGAGGTGTTTGAATTATTAGGTGAGGGAAGTCACTGTAACAGTTAAGTAAAATAACTAAATACATCTGAAGCCATATAATTTTATGTATTAGGAGCAGATCTTTTGAAAATTTCCAGAGAGTTATCCAATATCCTATTGACCAGTGTTTTAAGACACATTTTATAGCTCAAACCCACAACTTAAGTGCCTACGTCGTCCACGGAGGGAGAAAGAAATGGCATATTGGTAACTCTAGCCACGGAAAAAAATGCTATTTCTTTAGTACACCATTATTTCCCAGTAAGTATTGTAATTGAGAAGAAACTTCCCTTAAATGTGCTAAATCAATTAATTACCCCCACAACCTGCTTTTAACATCCTGCACGATTGAAACAACTTCCAGATGTCACATTTGCTAATAATTCGTTGGTCATCATGTTTCAGTGAGTTGGCTGTCTCACTCCAGCTAGGACGCAGAGAGATGCAGTCACGTTGTCCCGTATAAGAATCTCTCTGGTGATGAGCTGAATATTGGCCCGGCTGCGAACTCATTTTTTTTTATCTTGGGTTAAAAAAAGAATCGTTGTACATCTTGACTTCCTCATCCATAAAAATGGGAGCAATGATTGGTGGTGCTAAGGAAACATTAATAACAAAAATAAATATAAGCAATTCTGTGTTTTGCAAAGAATTGTACATGTGCTTAGTAGTAATCATGCTTTGATGTTCACCATGTTCTTGCATAAGAATGATCTCATTAACTCATTTTCCCATTGAGAAAGTGTGTATGGCAACATTGCGTTCTGTTTGCTATTAAATGCAGTCTTTTTTTCATTTAGAGGCTAATGCTTGTTTTATTTTAGCGCATTTAAAAAAATGTTATTCTAACATACCCAATGAATTATATTTCTGAAGTCTACTGTTGTGGGGAATCTGAATAGCATCATGTTTTTCCTAATAGGAAGTTTTACTCATTAAATGTCGTATTATAAGATGAAGAGCTGTATTTGAAATTAGTTTGCTGCCTTTAGATTTTCTAGAACCTTTCAGAGCACATCACGAGCTGAAATTCTTCTCAAGTTTTGTGTATTCTATTAAAAGAAAGCCATTTGCAAATTTGCTTTTAATATTTTTCTTCTAGCTTTATGCTTTTTTTGAAATAACTCATTTATAGAAAGTCTTTTATTTGGATTGGTGGTGAGAATAAGCACATAGTTCTCAGTGACTTTATTATTTATTATAAAGTAATTTGGCAGGGTGTTGTGTAGGCAACTAAACAAAATAAAAGATTAATCAGAACTACCAATCTTTTTCTGATTTGCAGAGTAACAGAAAACAGCAGCCCGGCCCTGTTTTACTCCCCGAAGGTTTAGTTCAGTATGTGCCAGTGATGGAAAACATCGTTCGCCTATAAAGCAACAATTAGGGCTGGTTTTCATTGACTCAATCAGTCAAATGTAAAAATACAAAAGACCAATATAAAATAAGCCCTCTTCTGTGGGCCTTCACATGCCAGAAACGCGAACACTCTTGGAGATGTGTTGCTCCCTGCTATTTACCAATCCTCCACTGGAATTTCTAGGTTTAAAAGTTCATATTTTAATTGCAGAATTGAATACAGAAGGGTAAAAATCAGCACTTTTTTCCTTGGATTAGAGCAGAGTTTGAGGGAAAAAGGCATAGCTGGAAGAAAGGAGGCTTAAATTCACTTTTTGGATAAGGCTATAGTCAAAGTGAGGCCCACGAATAAATTAGTTTTCTCTTGATAATGAGTATATCAGAATTATTTTTTACATGGCTTATTAACATACATTTTTTAGATATTTTGAAGGCAGGGTCAAAGAAATGATTTGCATTAATATCAGTCTATGTCTGCAAGATGAAACTCTTAAAATCAACTATGAAGAAATGTTAGAGAAAGATAACGATATGGATTTACAGACATGATATGAAAGTAAGGCATTTTCTGAGAAAAAGGAAGCTTAGGAGGTAATAACAGTGCGAGGTCACAAAGTGCTATTATACATTCAGTGATAATTGAAGTATTTCTTATTCACATAAAAGTACATAAAATATGTTTGAAGTATGTGGAATGGATTTAGGGTAGATATAGGAAAGATCTGCCTGGCATTGAGGGTGGGAAACTGTGAGTAATTAATTACAGGTACCCTTGTTTTTAGCTAGAGCAAGTAACCATTCTGCATGCTGCTTGAGAGGAAGAAGGTAACTCCGTGATGCTTAATGGGCTTTTCAATGTAATCCTTGTTTAGGAGTGCACCTAGGAGTTGTTATATTAGGTCTTTAAAAAAAAATTGGTGGCGGTAATGATCTTTCAACCAGCTGAAATGTTGCAAAAAATCAAACATTGTTATTACTATCTGAGGAGATGCAAGAAGAATTTCGTCCCTATGGCCTTCTTCTGACCAACGTTTTGCAAAAGGCAATATATTGTTTGTGTTTATAAACTCAAGAAAAAAAGCACCATTCAGCATCAAGTGCTGTGTGATGACACAAGGGCCTTTGCTCCAGTTCGGTAGGACTGTGTTTGGTTTGTGCATTTTTCTTGGTGGTTTCGAAGAAATAAAAATTTAATGTTCCTAGGTTCTGTGCCGCAAGGCCTGGTGTCATGAGCATCTTTTCAAATCCATTCCAAAATTAGAAATTAAAAGTGAAAAAGAGGAAATTCCTATTCCAGTTAGAATGAGGAGGGGATGAAACTGAGAACTACCAGACTTTGTGGCGAATCTCCATAATTTACAGAGTAAGAGTTAACACTTCTTAATGAGCTGATGATTACCAGGCCTGCAGCCATCTGGCTCTGCTTATCTCTCTCACCTCATCTTTAGTCCCTTCCCTGGTTGTTTCTACCCTATCAGCATTCCAAACTACTTCAAGTCTCTTTAATGTCACATCCTCTTTCACTTATGAATCTTTTAAGTATGGATTTCTCTGCCTGGAGCATGCTCCCCTCCTATTTATTCAAAAGACTGGAACTATCTAACCTTAACCTCACTTTCTTCTAAGAACCCTGGGTCAGCTGGCTTTGTTTCCTGCATTCTCACAATGGTAGACACCGTAGGCTCGTGTGTTCAAATTCTAACTCAACCTCCTGTGATGTGCATTCCTGCGATGCAACATCTTTCTCTGAGTTCCTTGCACTTAAGATTCTGAATAAAATTTAGGTTCCCTCATTTAGATGCATCTGTATAGGTGTGGAAGACAAAGGGAGCCAGGGACCATCTTTGCATAACTTTTCAGCTATTTCTATTGCCTCACAAAGCAATGAGGACAGAAAATTTTTCTGCGAAGGCAACAGTGCTATATTTCTCTCAGATCCCAGCTACTACAGAGTGTTCCCGTGTCCAGTAGTTACAATAGCAGCTCAGAGGAAAACACAGTCAAGGCAATTATTTCATACTCTGTGGAGGAAAGAATGACGCATAATTTTTCATAATTTCTAATACTTTCCAGCAACTGTATTTATCATTAGCAAAGCAATCTCTTAACCAAAGTCTGTAGATACTTTGTATTGTTGCAAAATTAAGAACAATGTGCAGAAAGCACATTGATGAGCTACAAATGACTCCAAGGTTCAAATGTTACCCAGGGTTCAAATATCATCTTTGTCCCTTGCATCTCTACGCAAACCTCAAAACCAGAGTATCTGTGACACTTTTTTTATGAGTACTACTTTGACATTTGAAGAAGGAGCTCTATGATGCTATCACATATGACATCATTCAAATTTTCACCCCTGTGAGGAGAAATGGCAGTTGAATATTATTTTGTATTAATGTTGTGTGAAAAAAGAATAAAATCTATTTATATTCTAAAAATTTTATAATGACTCCCAATCACCTTGAGTATGAGGGCAACAAGTTATTTTCCTTTCTTTCACTTCTGTTTTTGGGGGTTTTGTTTTCCTGAAACTGAGGTCTATAAGATACAAAGAGCAATTACTTAGTGGTTTCAACAAATTAATAGAGGTGCCAGGAAGTGGCAGAAGGTAACAAAATTATATTACCATAAAAAGTAGACACAAAACTAAGGGAATATTTAATAAGTAAAGGGATGGAAACGGGTAGCAAGATAAGCTCCTGGACAACGAAGCCCGCGATTATTAGGCATACCTTAAGGAGCAAGCAGATGGCCTAATTCTTGAAGTCATCTTACCAACTTCAAAAGGGCTGGTTGAAAGGACCGTTGATATTACATATTTAAAAATGTCCGCATGATTCATCCAGTTAGGCATTATGATTTATCATGCTGCTGAGACCTTAATTTTTTCTAACCACTGTCACATGTGCTTTTATTTTGAAAGGTCCATTTCTTCATGGTCATTTAGGTTCCAATTAAAGTCCTACTCCTGCACAATACCACCTAACCACTGTCACATGTGCTTTTATTTTGAAAGGTCCATTTCTTCATGGTCATTTAGGTTCCAATTAAAGTCCTACTCCTGCACAATACCACCTAACTCCCTTGAGATAAAGATACCCTGTCACCTCTTTAATGTGTTGTCACATTTATTTTGATGGCGTCAAGATTTGTAATATGCTACTTTCTATCTGCACTTAGTTGTGAAATCTGAAGAGCAAGATGCCTTGAGACTTGTCTGCAGCTACTCACCCCAGTGCTGAGGATAACATTTTGATCATTCTCAATGAAACTTTATTAAATAAATTAATGCCATGGCACAATTTGCCAGAGTCGAGGCAGTGAGGCATAGGCTAGAAAATAAAGCACTACCATGGGAGTGAGAGGAATGCATTTCAGCTCAGCCAGTGACTGCCTTGGGAATCAAGAAAGTCACTTAGGCCTTTGCAGCCTTATTTCTCCATCTACGAAGGGATCTTTAAAACCTCTTTCAACACAAGCCTTTTTGCAACATTTGGATGTTATCCATATATTGGAATAATGCCTACAAAAAGTATAGGATATAAAAATGAACATGACAGCTAAAGGAAACCACAGAATTAAAGATTCACCTCCTTAGTTGGTGCTTACTGAAATTTTGCCATTAGATATTCCTTTGTATAATATGTGAATCTGAAAACAATTTGCCATTAAATTTGGTACATGAACTGTAAAACTCTTCTAGCTAACAATGTCCAAGTTTTTTCAGTGAATGCATTGTGTCACTATGTATCATTTCACCAAAAAGAAAAACAGAGGTTTCAATTCACTTCTTCTGTTACTGGTTTGTGTGTATGTGTGTGTATAAACTACATTTTTTACCTTATGATGGTAAGACAATGGTATAATTGCAAGTTGTATAGAGATTTAAAAACCTATCTTATTATCAAAATATAGAAATAACAGTATTTTCTGAGCCCTCACTTCCCCTCATCTGTATGTATCATCTATAGAATCCTGTACTTATTAGTATAGGTCAAGATGATAACCCAACTTCTTATATCTGGAATATATAGTCTTAATATGGTCTTACAATCATAACCAGGGCAACTGTACTCTTTATGGAATCTTTTAGATAAATTGTGGTGCTGTTATGTAAGGCTGTCAGCCTTAGGTACTGTAATGTGTACCTGGCATACGAAAAGAAAAGGCCGAATAGCAAGGTATAAACAAAGATGGTTAATCTGTAGTTAGAATAAAATAAATTGTAAGTACCATATATTAAATATCTGTGATTATTTTATTTTTTTTCTTAAATGACTCAGTATTAATTTTCTAGTACGGGGCAATGAAGTATGGGAAACCAATACTACAGTTATGGTGAATTCTTCTTAAACTACAAAGGAATAGAATAATGCAAATGATGTGGGCCTTGAAGGCATCTAAGTCACAAGTAATGGAAATGATGTGTGTTTATGTGTAACACACAATGGAATACTAGTCAGCAATAAAAAGGGCAAATATTAATATACCCTAAAATATGTTATTTTAGATATTCTAAATCTTATATTGGTTGGTGGATAACCAAGTATGCAATTTAGTAAGCTCAGGCTGCTATAACAAAACACTATAGACTAGTGGCTTAAGCAATATTTATTTCTCTAAGTTATAGAAGCTTAGAAATCTAAGATGTTGGCCAATTCAGTTCCTGGTTCGTGGTGAAAGCCCTTTCCCTGGTTTCCAGATGACTTCCACCTTCTTGCTGTGTTCTCACATTCATGAGAAAGAGAGCTTCTTGCTCTTCTTATATGGGCATTGTTTCCATCCTGAGGGCCTCACCCTCAGGACCTCATCTAATCCAAATTATCCCACAATGACCCAACTCCAAATATCATGGTATTGGGGGTAGGTCTTTACAATTAATTTGTGGGGGCATACACTCAGTCCATAGCTCTCAGTCCAGTAACTGTCAAAAATAATTGAACTAAACATTAATAATTTCTGACTTTTATTTTACAAAAATCATACTTTGATTAAAAAAACAATGTGGCAAAAATAAACCTAAATTTTTAGAAGTATTTTGCAACTCGGACAGTCTAGCCATTGCTAAAATGTTGTCTGTGGTTTGGTCTGTCCCTAAAACTGTTGATTACTGGTCTGTCATAAGTACAGAAATTAAGAGCAAGAATTTAGAAACTTTTATAGCAGTTTGACAATGCCAAGGTTTTTTTTCTTTTCTGTCTAATTTTGAAAAAGTATCAGACTGCAAAGAATTGGAATAAAATCTGGTCCTTTACCACAAATAGTTGAGAAGATTCTATGCAACAACAAATACTATAATAAATCCTATTCATTCAATAATAAAATTAACTTCTTGGAAGGAGAATAAAATTTGCCATAATGATATTGGTATTGGTCATAGTAGATTGTCTAACATTTCAATATTTTGAAAACCCTTTAAAACACAAATTTCTCTTGATGTATTAGTTACCATATGGGCAAAACTTGCTACTAGGAAGATCAAATTATCTTGTCTGTTCAGAGTAACTGTTATAGGTATCTTTTCTAAACCATTTTGCATCCTTGTAAACTTTCATTTAACTATATTTTCTTGAATTAATGAATAGCCTTGGTGATTTCTGTACATTGGGTAATTTATGTGTTGTCTTTATTCTTGGCAGAACAAATTTTTCAATGAGACCAAATCACAGCTTGAACTTTGGAGAAGGCAATGAGCAATAGAAACACTCATTTGTTGTTAGGAGATCAATTCCAAGTCTAAATAGATATTTAAGCCCAGTAGTCATACCCTTTCTCTGGACTTAGCTGTCATCATTTGAAAAAGAGAGGGACTCAGAAGCATGATATGTAGTCCTGCGACCAACCTGTATTCTCTGAATTTTTAATGAATGTTTTTAATATTGTGATATCTTTCGTCAATCAAATCTAATCTGTTTTCTGTTTTTCAGAAATCTCTCAGTTTCTGATCCATCTGTAACTTATTTTCTTTTCTCCTAGAAGAGATACAGATAAAACACTTTTTTTCCCCTTAAAATGTCTGAGGACTTGAAACAGAAGGGAAAAGTTGTAATCTACGATCAAACTATGGACAGAAATTCATTAATGCTTATTCTGTAATTCTAACATGAGTTTCTTGTGACTCAGGGCAATGTCTAACGCACAATAGGTGATAGAAATAAAGAGAAGAAAAAAATCACAATTCTTTGATCTAGTTTTGATAAAGATGGCATTTCAAGAAAGCTTCTAAACAGACTATAAAATGCCCCTTCAATCAAAAGAGTCCAATGGCTCGAGGGCCAAACTCTAAACTTGATCAGTAAGAGACACACAAACCCTACAGCAATGGTTAAAATGACTACTAATGTGGCCTTTCCAGAGAGGTCTGCTTCACAGGGTTCTGCCCATAAGTAGGGTGACATATGTCCAATATACCTGGTAGTAACTCAGTTTATGCATATTGACTCAGCATAAATATTAATAGCACTCACTTTTACTCTTAAAAGTGCCCCATGTTGGACCTTAAATTTTATATTCACTTCCTAATAAACACCTAGACTCAACTTCTGACTGATACACCTGCAAAATTACTTTCCTTCTCCAGATTGTACTATGCACCCACACCAAACTGGTTGTTATGCCATACTGTCTTATCCATAAAGCTTAGCCACTTATGAAATAAATGAGTGATTCTAATAGTAGCTCAGATGATATCCTGATGAGATGGCTCAATCCCACTCCGATTTTAATTCCCACATCTAAAATTTGTGAATGTGGAAATGTAAACCAGCCCCCTTTCCATTTAATTTAGACTTTCATTTTTATTAATTCCCTGAATTGCCATAATTTTTCTATATTCCCCCAACAGAATCTTCTCAGACATTTATGAACTCCACGCATCAAATAACATACTACTTCCTCCATCATCACTTTACTCTTAAACTTTATTATCTTAAACTTTTAAATCTATCAAAACGATACGGGTCCTCCGTCTCTTTGATCAACTTTTAGGAGTATCTGCCCTGGATTTAGAAATAAGTTGTGAACAAGAACCCCAGGGTATACTTTG
This sequence comes from Carollia perspicillata, assembly GCA_004027735.1. Lineage (NCBI taxonomy): Eukaryota > Metazoa > Chordata > Mammalia > Chiroptera > Phyllostomidae > Carollia > Carollia perspicillata. The sequence continues at coordinate 31,052 of PVKM010010508.1, forward strand.
GAAAATGGCATTTTTATGTTTGGATTTTGTTTAAAAACAAAAGGGAAGAAGGAGTGAAAGGGAAAAAGAAGGAGAGAAAGAGAGAGGGAGTTTCTATAGCAAGTTCACAGAAGAATTTGGTCAAGCTGTAGCTTCAGCAACAGTAAAAGCTGACAGACTTTTCATTGAAAGTTACCAGACACTCCTTTGTTTAACAGACACAGACCATGTGTTTAAGAGCAGAGTGTGCCATTCAATTTGGAAGAAAAAAATCTGACTTTCTGATTTTTAAACTAATATGGGAAGGAGTAAAACCAAATATTCCTTATTTCCGTGTTTTGTTTTGTGACTTTCCACAGTTTAAGCTGAATGCTGATGATGATAATGATGGCAACACAATGATGACAACCTTGTAAATACCTTCTGCTAATAAGACATGAGCAAAGTTTAAAAAGCTGCAAAACTTCCTACCCCAATTCAAAGGTGAAATAACAGTAAGAGGCAGAGATATGTCTCCGTATATGCATAGATATCCACGTACATTTATTCGGTCTAACATGATTTGCATGTGGTTTTAAACTCTATCATAGGCCTCTGAGAAACCTAGACAGTGAGCCAGTGGTATTTTAAACTCTATCATAGGCCTCTGAGAAACCTAGATAGAGAGCCAGTGGTACAACCAGCTGATTCAGTAAATTCATTCCAACAGCTGATCAGTTCCAAAAATTCCAAAACAAAAAAATTACCCCACTTTGCTATTTGGCTGAAATGGTTGATTGATTGAGCAGAATAATATACCCATTAGTGAAGGCCTGAGTTAGGTCAGTTAAAGGAAAGTAGCCTCTTGTGACTGGAAAAGTAATGGATCTTTCCTCAGCAACTCAGTCTTTCTTGGTTTAGACCCAAAACAACTCCTAAGTTGACAGGTTCTCACTTTTAAAAAGAATCTGGGACAAAATATTCTATTTTGCTTAGATTTTCACTGATGCCAAATTTCATCATTCTTCCCTCTGGCTGTCTGTCATTTTCAAGTTTTATCTGAATGTTAACTGCCATCAACAGTTTAAATCTTCAGTTGGGTTTACTGCAGTCAAAAGCATTACGATAGTAGGACATTCAAGATACAGATTGAATTGTTTATCAATGGCTGCCTGCCATCTTAGCAACATGGAGGCATGAGTTTTCAGAGCATTAGCCTTTTATTGCTTTTGTGCATGAATAGGAAATACTGGTGAAATTTGTGCTTTGAATGACAAGGGTAGAAAAGAAAAAATATCATTGAATGGTTTTCTACACTGATGAAGAATGAAATTTTTATCACTTTTCAGCTTTGCTCTTACATCTGTTTCCTGGAAAGAAAGAATTCAGTGCCAGTAACAAATATGCTAATTACAATTTGGGCCATAGCTTCGAAATCTTTAAGTAAATGCTGAATATTTTATTTCAGTCAGGAAATTTGCTAAGACACATTTCTTCTGACAGCTGCCAAGGAGAATGTCTGTTTTTAATACTTGAAAGATATACCAGATTTGCACTTTTAAATAACCATACTTTTACAACTCCTATTGGAGTCTTATTAAGCACTTGACTACATTTTCAGCATTGAATGTTAGAAGGTAACCCGCTTCAAATGATTTTTTTGTGTGTGTGCCAATTATACAACTGTTCTGGACAGCATTTATCTCAGAGTCAAAAGAGCTAATTTTGCTTTGTTCTTTTATGGTATGTAAACTCAGTATCATTGAACAATGACGGACATAAATATGCAACTTGCTGGTAACCAAAGCACCTGAGTTTATAAGCCGAATGAGAAGACAGCTTAGCCAGTCCAACTGTTCATGGCCGTTGTGGCGGACAGTGCTATTCTTCTTGCTCAGATTCATTGTGCTATGGTCCTCATTATTCTCAGACAAAAAAGTCAGTATTGCTATATAATGATCTCTTTATTTCTGTCATTTAAAACTGGCATGGTACACCAAATAAAACAACCAAATTAGTGTCAAATGGTAGAAATAAGTTTCCAATTTTAGTTTTCCTGGACAATATGTTTATAAATAAAGTAGTAAAGGCAAAAACAGGCTTCAGTTCAAAGGACTTAATGAATTAATGTATCAAGGACTTGGGTAAACATTTTATCTAAGTTTATTTTATAGTCTCTACTTCTTTTTCTGCATGATGATAAAGAAGCCTAACTCTTGTTCATCAAGAAAGGTTCAAATTTATTTACAACTGAATGAATTTTGGCCAAACTATGTTTTCCTCAGTATGACTTTGGGTTATCTTTTCACTACGGGCTTACTTAGTATAAGATTTCAATATAGTTAAAATGAATGCAAACTTCACTACAAAGGCAATAGTCTAGCTGTCTTGGCACTTTTTAAGTAAATGACAGATTTCTCAGCTTGTTAAAACTACTTAATCAAACCTCAGGGGAAATACTAAAAATAGTCCATGCCTTGAGATTGTTTTTTTCACATTTATAGTACCACTTGGAATTTGATATTCTTCAAAGTAAAAGAAACAAATAGGTACTTAATCATCCTTATCAATATCATCAGCATTGCCTTCATCAGTTCTAGAGCCTACTATTGTCAAGAATTATAGTAAACACTTGAGATCCAGTATCTCATTTAATACCCACAAACATCTTATATAATAAGGTAAATCACATTATCCAATTTTATGGATAAGGAAACTGAGTTTCAGAAAAGTAATGTGGCTTGCCTGAGGTCATGTAGCTATTGAATGACAGAGCTCAAATTCTTATCCAGGTTTGTTAGACTTGAAAATATTTGCTTTTTACACTAGGTTTTCCTAGAGGAATAAAAGTAGTAGAGGTCAAGGCAATATTGTCTCAAGGAGAGTAAGGTAGCAAAATAGGGGCCCCAATATTTCTTCTACCTAGTCACCGAAAGACTTCTGGGTTTAAAATGCCTTATGAACCATGTAATTCAGAAATCTTTCCTTGTATGTCTCACATCACCAGAACATAAAACACACATAGGGGTTTCAGATTATAAATTCTAGGAATGTTTATGACTGGCTGCAGTCTGTATCCTAATGAAGCTTTGGTCAAGAACAATGATGACAACAATGACAACACCAATAACAAAACAGTGTATTGGTAGAACACAGGGCAATAACTTAAAGAAAAATGCCTTGAGGTTGAAGGGATTTTAACAATTATTTATAGTCATCTAATGAATGAACTACTCTGACACATCTCATCCTTTACTTAGCTATGTCTTGTGACTAACACAGCTTAGTCTTTCTTCTGAGTTACTTATTTATTTATTCATTCAACACATTCACAAGTATTTCATGAAATTATTGTATGCCTTGAACTGTGCCAGGCACTGAAATTACATGCAAGCAGAGGGTCCTTTCTTTCAAGTTATTTCTTATATTCAGCCAAAGTCTCTTTCACTATTATGTCCAATCTTGGGTACAAATTTTATTCTCAGAACTACTCAGAATATATTTTCTAAGTGATATTTCAAATATCTCAAGTCATTTAACATGTCACTTTGAAAGGGAGTGGGCCCTTCTTCCTCTATTGGTCTATTTTTTTTTCTTTCACTTTCAGAGAAAAGAAAGTAGGAAAACTTTCTCCTATGGAGGTATCTTTGGTTTTGGAGAATGGGGGCTGGAAGCGTAAGGACAACAATGGGAAGGGAGACAGAACCAGTTGTTTAGTGTGACTCTAGCTTGACTTTAAAAGATCTCATAAAGGTCATGCTTATTGTACTGTAATATCATCCAGTCCAGGTTCATGGGGTTAGGAAGCCAACAAAGGTTTCAAAAAAAA
>PVKM010010509.1:0-34801 GCA_004027735.1 Carollia perspicillata
GATGTTTTAAGAAATGCAAAACCTCAGATCTCTAAATCAAAACCTTGCAGCCAGCAATGTGATTTCCAAAGCTCTTCAAATGATCTTGGTGTTCTGGTATAAGAGTTGGTACTCTCCTTCTTTAAAAGGCCAGATTGCATACTTTAGACTTTGCAGACCACATGGTCCCCTTCACAACACATTTAACAAGTGGACATCATTGTGTTCCGAAGAATCATCATTAACAAAACCACATGCAGGCTGGATGGGGACCCCTGCCCCAGGATGCTGTCAGCAACAGTGACTGGCAGTAAAGAAAGAACCACTAAGCTCAGAGTTGAGATGGTGAGCTTGGGATATAAATGGCCAACTTTCAGTTGGATTATCAGGTTCTGGAGCTGGAAGGAAACAGCATGGTTGAAGGTACAGATTAAAAGACAGGGTAAGATGCTAATTTAAAAGGCAGGTGCAAACTACACTACCCATGATGAGTGTGAGCAAGGAAGATGGCCAGGGATGAAATGCAGAGGACACCAATATTGATGACAAAGGGATAGGAAACACCAGGAGGGATGGTGGGCTCAATGGAGAAGGAGAGAATGTGGCCATGGCCAGTCCCAGGCCCTGCAAGAGCATAAGTATTGAGTAGTGGCCACCCTGCCTGCAGTTGGGACACCCCCAGTGACTGGGTGTACTCACACTTAAGTGTGGGGTGAAATGAATACCTTTAAAATGACAGCAGTCAAAGGAAGAGAGGGGAGAAGTTGATAAAACGTTCCTACTTTTCTAAGTAAGAGAAAAAAAAACAGAAGCAGAGACAGATTGAAGAGAAAGAGGGGGAACTTGAAGTGTTGAGGTCCCTAAGGAACTGTGGCACCAAGAGCCTAGGGTGTGGGCTAGCCTGATGCATGAGGAGGCAGGTCCTTTCCCCACATACCACCAGCAGGGAGAGGGGAGACACAGCAGTTTCAGGTGGGCAAGAAGATTCAGATGGGCAAGGAGTTTCAGGTGGGCAAGGAGTTCAGGTTCTTTCTTTTGGGTAACTTCAGTTTTTACCAACAAAGTAAGAGGTAAGGCTGTCAAATAAGATGAGAAAGGTTTTATGTTGGGGGTAGGAGAAAAGGGGAGACAATTATAAAGCAGTAGTTCTTTACAAAAATAACTCAAACTTTTCACCAATTCGAGTATATCCCCCCCGCCCCCAATTAGTGGGAATTGGTGGTGCTCCCTAATCATACTGGATTTATGAACAGGCTAGACGTAGAAGAGATTTTATTCCCTGCTCTCTATTTTGGCTCTCACTTCTGGATGCTCTCCTTCACCTAACCCACGTTACGCTGACATGATCTTTGACTTCCCACGGAGAAGTGTTCATTCTAACTGGCAGGCAAATGATATTACCCTCTGAAGGCCCATCATGCTAAATGACCATTAAACCATTACACTTAAGAACTGCCTCTCAAGATAGAGATTTCCAAGTGCTTCACACAGTATCACTGTTTAACTATCAGCATTTTATAGACAGGGAAATGTCATCGCCAAGCTCATATGAACTCCTCTGGCTATAAACAAAACATCTGTGGCTGGTTAGCTCCCTTGGTTGGTTCATCCATGAAGTTAAATGGCCAAAATTGTGGGTGGAACCCTTGTAAAACTCTGCTAGGAAGGCTCTCTTTACAAGCCATTTATTTGCAGCCCGTGCGTTACATGAGACATCTCCCAAAAGAAGGCCCTGATTCAGAGAGCGTGTGACTGCCAACACCGCATCCGTCAGCCTCCGCTCTCCTTATTCCCAAGCATGGCCCCTCCATGGTCACCAGGCCCTTCTCCTTTCCAGCTACCCTCTTTCTGTGCCTTTCCCCAAGTCCTTCTTTGCACTGTGACTCTTCTGTTCCCACCCAGTCTCTCTGCACTTCAAAGTTTGTCTCAATTTCACTGACGTCCCACATCTTCCTGATAACCCCAGTCTTCCTGAGTGTCTGTGGAGCTGAATGACCACCCTTGGAATCTATGTTCGGTGATTTAGTTCACAATTATATTTGGTTTGAAACTTAAGCAGGTAGGGCACAATATAATGCAAAAAGGAGATCTGTTTTCTATCTCAAATACAGCACATCCCAGCTGAATAATCTCGGGCAACGCATCTGACCCCTTTGGACCTTCATTCTGTCACAGGAAAGATGAAAAGCCCTCCACCCGTAATTCTCTGCCTTACACTTTTGAATCACATCAGCCTCTAGTATCATTCAATAAACACTTGGTGATTGATAGAGTCCTATAATAGATAAATAGAAATCTATAACAAGAGTGCAAAAAATGCCGAAAAACCATGTACGCAAAACCTTCCAACCTTACAGGCCATGCAAGCCACCAGAAACAGTTCTTCTCTTCCTTTCTCTTACATTCAGCTATGGTTTTCAAAGTTGCGAAGTAATGCAAATTTTGACATATCCCCTTACATTTTTAGGTGTTCGGTTGACAACCATCTTTAGGCCACAACTTCAAAACAGCAACCCCAGTGAGAAGGTTGTGCCTGGACAATAGGACAGGTGACTAAACTGTGCCGAAGGAATAAACACCTTCGGGTACCGCTGCATCAGAGGTCCTCAAACTGGGATCGAGCAAGTCCTGGCAGGACATCCATGAAGTCAAAACTAATCTCGTAATAAGACAAAACTGCTTGCCTTATTCACTCTCCTGCTCACATATGTGTACACTGCAGTTTTCCAGCGCTTATCATGGGATGTGATTCAGGACAGCTTCAGCGCAGAGGCAGGTCCGCAAATCCAGGTAGGTACCTTCTGTTAAGCCAGACACTAAAAGAAACTTCCTGAAAAATGTGGAGAAATGCTGTGCTTCTCACCAATCTCATTGCTTTTGGAAAATGATTTTTCATAAACAATGTTATTTATGTTAACATGTAATAGGCTTATTTTATTTTTTTTTATTATTTTTTTTATTGTTTTTCAGTACAGTTTTCTAATAGGCTTATTTTAAATAAATCAACAAGCAAATTTCTTGGTTTTCATTTCTAATGTGATAACTATTAATAGTTATAACCAGCATACAAAACACCTTTGAGGTCCTCAATGACTTTTAAGAGTATGAAAGAGTCCTTAGATGAACATTTGTGAACTGCTTCTCTGTATCAGTAAGGGTATGCAATAAATATTTTCCGCATGTGAGAAATAAGTTAAAGTCTAGGAATTCTCGCTAACTCATGTGAAAAATACACTCATAACAAAACAGCTTTTTTCTTAATGATTCTTTTGCGTATTTTTTCCATCATCATTTATTTCCCTTATACCCACTCCCACCTCCAACCCCTCCTCCCCTCCACAATCACCACATGGTTTGCCGTCCCCAACACTGGGCATTTCCTCCCAACCAGGGCCACACCATCCTATCACCTCTGCTTTCCAGTCCAGCCTCACCAGAGGCCCCTGACCATGAGTTAGGTGGAGCAAGCAGCAGGGAGAGAACAATGTTCACACCAGGACCGCTGCTCCATGAGGTCCGTTCAGGGATGGTGCCCCCTACTCATCCCTTATAATATCATGTGTGTTAGTTTGCGAAGGCTGCCATAACAAAATATCACAGGCTGGATGATGTAAAGAGATTTTATTCACCATTCTAGAGGCTAGACGATTAAAGTGTTGGGAACTTGGGTTTCTTCTGGGGCTTTCTCCTCACTCTGTCCTCACATGGCATCTTCTGTGTTGGAGCATCCCTGTTATCTCCCTCTTCCTACAAGGACACCAGTCCTACTGTATTAGGGCCCACCCATATGACCTCATTTAACTTTAATTGGCTCTTTAAGAGCCTTGTCCCAAAATATAGTTACATTTTGAGGTGGCAGGGGGAGTGGGATTTCAACAAATGAATTTTGGAGGAACACACTTTGCTCTGTAACACGGTCATGCTCTCCCACTACTGATTTCTATAGGTTTGTCTACCTCACTCCACCATGTACTACACTGTCATCTTTCTAAGTCAAGGGTCCATATGAAGCCCTTGAGTTCACTGAGCTCCAGTTCCTCATGTTATTAAACTCAGATACGAGGAGGTGAAATAACTTGCCTAAGGTCACACAACACATTGCTGGCTAATGCAAGCAACGATGTTTTAATTTTTAAACATAAACTTATTTGCAACATATTTAGGAGTGTGTTATGTAGAGAAAGCTTATGACGATTTTAAGGAATCATTGCTTAAGGTCTGTCTGCACTTATTTCTTTTGTAAAGATTTTTTCAATGATTATGCCCCACCATACTTGTGTATTTAAGTGTGTGTAGAGAGTAAGGGGTGTGGGGGGACGGGGACTACATAGGTTTGTTAGTTTCCTATAAGTCACAGGGAGCAAACACAAGGCCCGTGGGCCGAATCTGGCCCTCCACTTTGTTTCTACCCAGCGGCAGCACCGAGCTCTCGCTTAACTGTTGAGGAGTAGTTACATTTATCCAGTCCTACAATCACATTCTGCCCTTTGAAGGCGACCACGAGGCTGATGTGGACCCCCTGTGAAAATGAGTTGACACCCCTGCTATACTTGCCTACACTGACGAACACCTATGTCCAAACAGTCCTTACCAAGTGTTTGAAATAAAACTCTTTAATCACAGAAAAGCAATAAATAAAAATATAAAGAAGCCTTTTGCCATACGACGTGTGGAAAAACAGCTGCCAAGCTCCAGACTCCCTCAAGTCCTGCTAACTCATTGAAGAGCTAAAAGGCCAGGAGAGGGTGGAAGCAGGTGAAAGGCCACAGGTTGGGGAGGAGGAATGGTCAAGATGCAGGAGGCATGTTCCTAGACCCCACAACATCAATACTCAAATGCTCCCAGTGTGTTCTGTACTTGACCCTCCTCTCTTCTCCCATAATGCACAGCTGGAAATGTGGTCTCTGAGCCCTTGAGGCACCAACAGTCTTCACTTGGGCCCAGTTCTCCGGAAACCATTACTGTAGCATGAGGGCCATATCAGGTCTCTGCAATGTCAACGCGTACAAGTAAGCAGAGGTCCGAGGGACCGCTTGCCTGGTTTTATTGGTCTAATACAGGGCTAGGAAACTACAGCCTGTGGAACAAATCCAGCACTCTTTTTTTTTATTCCCAGCTTCTAACTGGGGGAAAAACTTCATGACACCTGAAAATGTACATTTTAGGTTTCAATGTCTATAAGTAAAATACTAGTGAAACACACCATACTTGTTCCATTACATATTGTCAAGGGCTGCTTTACTTCCGCAATGGCAGAATTGAGTAATTGTGACAGAAACCATCTGGTCCAAACAGAAAAGTTTGCAAATATCGGCTCCAAACTCCTAAATCCCCCACTCCCAACAGAGAGCATATAAAGCACATGTTTTAGATTTTAATATATTTGCACATTTTGCCCTGGGAAACCTTAATGAATTAGCAAAGCATAATGATATCTGCTGAACACAGGGTTTTGTAAGACAGGCTAACCCACAAAGATTTAGAATTCTAAATCCCATTTAGAATTGCCGGAATATGATGGTGTGAGACCAAAACCCTCTCAAGTGAGGGAGCTGCTTTAGAACATTCTGTTTAACTTCCAGGTGAGGACAATAACAGCATGCCTGAGGTCATTCCAATGTATATTTATTAAAACCGTGTTACAGTGCAAAAGGGACCGAGTTTTTCTCACACAGCAAGGCTGTAAGACAAAATTCCACCATCCCGTATCCATCCTTTATCAGTAGCAACTCAGGTTCGACCCCCAAAAAGAGACAAACTGCCCAACCCCCAGAAGCACTTGTTTCAGAAGGTACTTCAACATAAAATGGGACGCCGCGTCAGTTCTTTTCTCTGAGCTCTTCCTGGCAAGCAACAATTTTCCTGGTTCAACCCAACTGGAATATTCCAAAATGCAGATCGGGCCAACTACAAAGGGAATTGCTCAACGTAATTACCAACGAGAGTATCAGGACTTTCAACGGAGTAAATCTGACACCTACCTCCTGTCCGCAGGTCCCAAGAACAAGTCTCTAGATGAGAAGGATGGGTGACAGTCTCCTTATGGTGACATTCAGAACCCTGCAACAGAAATTTCCTTCATGTAGCAGCTTTAAACAATTGGCACAATTCAGAAAAACAAAGTAAACATGAATTCGATAATTAGAGTCTTTGCCTGCTTCCTCACAATACCTCGTTTCCATGACGTGCCATGTGAACTCTCCTCACAGTGAGGAGGGACCACCAAGCTCCCTCACTAAATCTCAAACCAAACTGGAACCTCTCCACTGAGGCTGCGACCCTCCACAGGGAGAAAACCACGTGAGGAACTGAGGCTGCTTTGTGCTAAGCTTTACATGAACCAGGCTCAGGCATATACTACGGTACTTTAGTAGGCAAAGGATGTCCGCAGATGGTGAACATCAATTATAATGGTGCGTCTACCACTAGCATGGATCTCTGACTCAATAGCAAATTGAAAGATTTAATAGAAGTTCTGCTAAAATCCACACCCATGAAGATTTTATTTAAAAAAGGTGTGATCTTCTTGGCTTATTATCTTTTTTACATGGCCTAGGGTCTACTAAGAAATACCACTAATTATATTGCCCTAGCCACATTAAGGAAACATGACAAGGGTTTTAATCTTAGCTTTCCTTCGATAAATAAATCCTTACCTTCTCAATTGTCTGTTACCCAGAGAAGTTAAATGATCACAACTGGATATTCCTGAATCTGATTGCGTTAGACCACAAGCAACAAACCCAAGGCCTGTGGGCCAAATCCAGCCCTCCGCATTGTTTTATCCAACCTGGCACCTTGTTTCTACCCGGCGGCCATGCTGAGCTCCTTGACCCTAGTTAAGGAGTAGTTACATTTATACAGTCCTAAAATTATATTCAGCCCTTTGAAGGCAACGGAAAGGCTGATGTGGCCCCCAGTGAAAATGAGTTTGACACCCCTGCATTAGACCAAAGAAACGCAACTTGTGTTCCCGGATTCGACAAATAAAAATACAGAACACCCTGTTGAATTTGAATTTCAGACATACATTAAATATGCTGTTAGCATAATTATGTCCCAAATAGAAGTATGTCCCAAAGAGTGCATGGAATATTCTATATTATGTATATACATCTATTCCACAATATATACATATATATTATATATATATAATATATTTGTCTATTACCTGAAATTCACATTTATCCAGGCATCCTATTTTTTTTCTAACAATCCTAAGAGCAAGTTTAATTCAAAATGCCTGTTTGTGGGTAAAAAGTTTGGTGGCTGTGTACAGCCCAACCCTAGAAGGTAAAAGTTCTTAAAGCCTTTAAAACAAACCCAAACACCCTGAAGCCTCTGCCGTCTGTGAAAGGTGAGGTGTGCTATGTTGCCTGGGCCAGCAATGAGAGGTAATTAAAAGTAATGGTAGTCCAGCTGTAATACAAAATAAAATGCAACATCCTAGATTTTCAAGTTCCTTAAATTGCTTGTGTATAATATATCTTACTGATTAGTGTAACTAATTTATAATACCTATAATGTATAAGTGAACAAAACTATTTGTGTACTTTCTAATTCTTCTAGGCCATCATCATGAATTATCAGGTATAGCTCAGCTGCTAAATAATGAGAAGGCATTTTCTCTACAGCTTTGCTGAATTTTCTCTACCAAATAAATCAGTTTAAAGCTCATCTTGACACTCTCCTACCCCATCATTTCAATGTGGAAGAAAACAAAGAAAGGGATTTGAACCAAGTAATCCAATTGCTTGCTCGGGATACAGACTGCTTAAGTGTTGCCTTAGACTATGTCTGACCTCTTGAACTCACCGGGCGGGAATTTAGGCAGAGAAACCCAGCAGTTCAAATCGTTGCAGCTTTGAGATCGTTCCACCTTGGTAAAATTTAATCTCTGCGGTTCCTGACAGCAAATTAAGATTGAGCAAAATAACCAAAGAGTTACAGGATAAGTTTATTTTTAAAGGTTGAAAATGCCAAACACCAAGCACTTAGGAGGAAAGAAGCTACTAAATGTTGAGGTTATCCTATTAAGTTATCAAAGCATAATGACGTAGAGAAGTAGCTCAGCAGGGAGACAAGAGTTGAGGGCAATACAAAAACAAACCACAAAAAAGAACTTAAATAATTGGGTACCAGGAATCTTTTGCCTTGACGACTTTAGCCAACCTCAAGCCCATCCTGGCGCATGTAATACCTAATCTACCTCAGAGTTACTTTCATTACACAGTAGATCGGAGTGGAGTGTTTCTGTTCTTAATATCAGTGATTGGCTTGAGCAAGCCAAAAAAGAGTTACTTTCCTCTGAGTAGTCTCCTGAGTGATCAATCCAGAAAGCCTTACCCCAAAGTTAAAAGCCCCCAAGTATAACCCCCTGGGCAGGCCATGATAGGTCTACAACTAGGCTGCTCCTTAAGGCCTTGGAAGCCTCATGTGTTAATTTTCACACCTGGAGAATTCTATTGCTATGACATTTCAAAATGTCATAAATGGGGACCAGGATACAAATATATGAGAATGAAGATTCTCAAAATAGTGTTCATATTCAAGAATTACTTGGAGAAACTTGTTATACATGCAGATTACCAATTCTATCACAGAGCTTCTGATAAGGTAGGTCTAACTTTTTCTGGATTTTGTTTTGTTTTGTTTCCAATGCATATAATATTTATTAATCATGCACTATGAGCAATGTAATATGCTGCACATTGAAAATTCAGAAATATGAATTATACTCTCTCCTGCCGAGAGTTTACCATCATTCGAGCATTTTATTTTTCAGAAAAGCCCTATAGGGATCAGGCATTAATCTGCTTTAAAGAAGAGGAAGTAAGGTCCAAAAATACCACAGAATATAGTCAAAGACACAGAGCCGGTACAAATAGAAGTCAAGTTCAAACACAGGTTAAGTTCATTCATTCATTCATTCATTCCTTATTGCTCTCACCTCTTTTCTAACTAATTTCCTCCTAGACCTCCACTCTGTAACCCCGGGCTACATAATGTCCTCTGAACCTGCTAGATATATACCTGCCCAAGGACCTTTGCTTTTTTTCTCTTCTCTATATCTGGAACATTCTTCCCTGTTATCTCTTGACTCACTCCTTCAGTCTTTGATTGGCTATCACCTTCTCAGGGAGACCTTCTATGGCCATATTGTTAAAAACTTACAACTCTCCCCTCCCCAGAACACACTGTCCTTTTCCCCTGTCTTCCCTATTCTTTCAAAGAGTGAAGTTTAATGGACAAAGTGAAGACACCGCATCTCACAAATCTTATGTGCAACACACCAGTCACTCTGAGTGATTTATGTGAATGTGTACATGTCATCGTTTCTCGCCTGTCTCTATTGCTAGGATGGTGCTTCTTAGACCTTAGCACTTTTGGAATCACCATAAGAACTGGTTAAAACACAGATTCCCCAGAAGTGATGCTAATAACATTGGTCAGCAGACTCTTTTGAAAAGCCTTGTCCTAGGGCACGCATTCTCATCTGGGATGATCACCATGCCCGCCCCTCCACCCTGCAGTTCACAACATCTGAAGATATTTTTTTATTGTTGCAACTGGGTTTAGGAAGCTACTCGGCATTTCTGAGTAGAAAGGCCAGGATGCTGCTAAAGATCCTACACTGCACAGGACAGCCACTCGCAACACAGAATTATCCAGCTCCAAATGTCAACAGTGCCGAGATTGAAAAACTCTGCCCTAGACAAATGCTTCTCAAACACTACCATGCATCCATACCTAGAGGATTTATTAAATGTGTACTGTCAGACCACACCCCCAAAGTTTCTGCTTTGTTAGGCTTGAAAATTTACATTTTAATTAAGTACCCAAGTAAAGGAGATGCTGTTGGTCCAGGGCTCCCACTAGGAGAACAATTAAGTAGAACAAATGCCCCATTAAGCAGGGAACTTTGTCTCTTTTGCTCACTACTTCCCTAGCAACAGTGTGATATAGTAAAGCCCCTCAAGTTTCTAATTTTTTAATAATAGATCCCTCTCCCACAACTTATTCTGGCACCAATGATCCATGTAGGACACACTGAGAAAAAAAGAATTGTTTTTGTCCATTGTTTTGGCAGCAATTTTGAGACCCCTTCTATTCTTACTGACTTCTAAGTGCAGTTACTGCCAACCAAAGAAGTCTGATGAGAGTTCCTGTGTTAGCCCAGACGTGCCTGTCTGCCCTAGGGGAGGGGGTGAGGAGGCTCAGATTGCATCTCCACAGCAGGAGCCCTTCAAAAGAAGCAAGCTGTCAAATGCAAGTGCCTGCATTTTTTAGGTATTTATGATGGAACTACATGGTACTCCAACCAGCTCCCAAGCAATTCCCATTTTCAAAAAGTAAAGGCGGAGAATTCATACACACACTCACACACACACACCACATACACTTAGTTCTTAAATCTGATGCTTGAGCGAGGTCCCTGGCATTTTAACACAGTGGGACCCAGTGGTTCTTCTTGAATGTGCTTGTGCTTCCATAACCACATCTATGGCAGTTCTATGAGAGTATCTTTCAGGTGCTGCCAATGACCTCGCCTTACATCATTTTCTGGGAGAATATTAAATTCGGTTCCTTTTATCCGGTGCCCAAGGCCAACAATGAAGCAGTTGATCTCCATAATTCAGACATGTCTGATATCTTAGATTCAATTGCCTGGTTTAAGACAGGCACTTAATGAAGAACTGGTGAATGAGAAGTTTAATGGCTAAAGTGAAGACACTCCATCTTACAAATCTCTTTTTACTCATGTGGAATCATCAGCCAGGGTTATTGATTTGCATTTACTGACTGGACTTTCTATTGTTTTCAGATGTTGTATCCCTAGCCCGTGCCTGAAGGCTATTAGTTTTCAGGGCTGTTCTGAAAAAAACCCAAGCCTTCCTTGAGCACTCATGATAACTTGGAGAATTCAACACATTTCCAAAAGGGCAAAAGCATTTCACTGATTGTCTTCATTTCACAACAATGAGAATCTACAGAGAAATAATCGAAACTTTAAAAAATGCACACAATTCACTCTTTACAAAAAACAGCATTACTGAGTTATAATTTACATATATAAATATACATTTATAATTCACATGGAATTCACCTATTTACATGTACAATATAACGATTTTTAGTAAACTTACAGAGTTGTTCAGTTATCGCTACTATCTAGAACGTTTTGATCATCCCAAAGAGAAACCTCAAGCTCATGGATAGTTACCAATCAGCAGCCCCGGTCAACCATATTCTATACTCTCTATCTCTATAGATTTGCCTTTTATAGACATTCTATTTTAAGGTTATGATACAATATGGGGCCTTTGGGCCTGGCTTCTTCCACTTCACATACTGTTTTGAGGTTCATCCATGCTATAGCATATATCAGTACTTCATTCCTTTATATTGCAAAACAGTATTCATTGCATAGGTTTATTATCATTTGTTTAGCCATTCACCAGTTCATGGGCATTTGTTTTGTTTTGATATATATGCATAATACTGCTATGAACATTTGTGTACAAACCTTCATGTGGACGTATTTTCATTTCTCTTGGGTAGATTTCTAGATGTAGAACTTCTGGGTCATATGGTAAATCTATGCATAACATTTTAAGAAAATGCCAAACTGATTTTCCAAAGTAGGTGTCGCTTATTACAATTCCACCAGCGATACGTGAGAGTTCTAATTTCTCTACTTCCTCTCCAACATTTGTAACTGCCCATCTTTTTTACTGTAGCCATCCATGGGCCACTCCAAATGTTGAAATAACAGTGATTCCAAATTCGTACCACAAATATAAAAATACAACCCATTTATGCAGGGCCAGCTCTGCGTCATGTCAACTGTGTTTCTGTTAATCCATCATGAACACAATGAGATATTGTCCTTAGTTTACAAGGAAAGAAATAAGGCTCAGAAAGTTTAAATATTTGCCCTCGGGGCCCTAGCAAGCAGGTGGTGGGATCTGACTTCTATGGCAGATGTGTGTGATACAAAACTTATAAATATAAGAGTCATTCATGCAGAAGTAAAGACATATTTGAAATATAAGCATGGCTTCATCTTATTAATCATGGCCAAGACTCTTCTGTTAGTGTCATCAAAAAAGGAATCAACAAACAGGAAATTCAACTGTTTCAAAAAACTACAGATTTTCCCTTGCAGAAACTGCACTGAAGTTCTAGAAAATAATTTCACCTTGAAATTTTCTCTTCAACTGACAAGTCCCACAGTTGTAGTTTTGATTGAAGATTTAACTAGCAAGATATTTATGACAATCAAAACGCAAATGAAACATACTTCATAGTCTTAAAATTGCTGAATGGTTTTTATTAACTGTACTGAATCATTTGCTACTATCTAAAGATGGGAATTCTGACAACTGCTGTTCATGTTTGAGTGCTCAAAAAACATTTATTGCCAGTTTCTGGCATACCGTCTGTGACTGAAGAATATTGATGTTTCATCTGGCTCATATTCCATTACAAATAGGCTGTTGGTGGAATAGTGATGGCCAATGTCAGGGGATGGAACTGCTCCAGCTAAAAATCTGTACCTCATTCTTCTCTAGCCATACCTCTTGTTCCACCCACTCTCCTACCACCACCCAGGACTCCAATGCCATCTGATCCGTTCATTGTCATTCAAAAGAGCACCCTGCTCTCTCAAAGTCTTGTTCTTTTCTGTCTTGAGATACTCTAAACACTGACTAGAAATGCTCAGCATTTCAGAACAGGTGCATTTATTCCCTTTGGATTCAATATTTACCTGGTTGACCCAGATGGTTTGCTAATGAACACTTGCTTCCCTGTTGTATTTTGGACTATCTGGTGATGTACATTGTTGCTACTTAAAATATGGTCCACGGGCAAACAGTATCAGCATCTCCTGGGAACTCATTAGAAATGCAGAATTTCACACCTCCCCCCGACCTACTGATCAGAATCTGCATTTTAACAACGTCCCTAGATGATTCTTAACTTTAGCTAGCATGGACTCCAAGGTCTAACCCCCAGACCCAGAACCTCACATTACCCAGCTGAAAATCTGCCCTTTCCAGGAAAAACACCAGGGAACATTTATCATTCAGAAAGCACTTCCTTCTCTCTCCATAGGTTTCTTCTCTCTGCCTCCAAACACACTAAAGCCACTCTTTTAAACAACAAAAATCTCTTGACCTTGTTACCCCTGTGAGGAAGAGTGCACTATTGTTCACATTTATCTGCTTCCTCCCTCAGTAGGAGTATTAAACAGACCCATCCTGTTAAGCCCATATTTGCTTATATGCCTTGCTTTGTCTAATGAAATGTGACTGAAGGTGGTAGGTGTCACTTTCAAGTAGAAGCTTTAAGCGTCAGTTAATGCTTTGAGCCTCTGTCTCTCTGTCTCTCTGTCTCTCTCTGTCTCACTCTCTCTCCCCCTACTATCATCAGACTGCCAATGACCCAGGTCAGGGAGGCTCTGTCAGCTTGAGTCGAAAGAGAAAACAACATAGAGCAGAACCTAAGGGGACTAGGAAGGCAAAGTAAGTTTGCTGTTGAAAGCCACAGAGACTTGAGGTCAATTCGTTACAGCCTATTTTAGCAAAAGCTGACTACTACACCTTGAATCACTACTGTTTATCCCTTTTTCAATTAAAGCAAAAAAAGGGTCCGTACACACACACACAAACACACACACACAGGAAAAGGCACACCTAGAGAAAGGAATCTTACTTAGAGTCACACTTACACGTGAAATCTCTGGTGGAATGTCCCCTTCTCCTCTGCCAACTCTACCAATGTTTTTAAAATTACACTTCTAATTCCAGATTCCTCCCAGTCTACATTATAATTTTTTATTTCTTTACAGCAGGGATCAGCAAGTTTATTCTGTAAATGTCCAGATAGTAAACATTTTGGGCTTTGCCGGCCATATGGTTGTCACAACTACTCAGCACCACTGCGGTAGCTTGAAAGTACTCCTAGAAACTTCATAATAAATAAGTGGGTGTGAGTGTGTTTCAGTAAAACTTTCCTGGTCCAAGGTTCAAAATTTACAGATTATTCTTACCTTGACCCACACACTAATTTCCTCTAAACTAAACCATGAATTAAGAACACAAAAAACCACAGAAATTTTAGCTGAAGTGATGGTAGATATTTTTCAACCCTGTAATTTTACAGATAAAGAAATTGTTACCCAAACAAATTAAAAATCACATCAAAAACATAAGTCTAACCAATGTTATGCATACCCTAATTTATTCAATTTACTTTGAAATGCATAAAAAATAATATGGATTGTTGAATGGGTAAATGGCTGGGTAGATAGGTATATATATATAATAAAGCAAGGATAGTAAAAGGTTAATTGTAGGATATGGATGGTGGCTATGTGAATATTCACTATAAAATTCTCCTAACCTTTCTATATATTTGAAATGTCTCATGATAAAATGTTGGGGAGATAGTAAAGTATACCAAAGCTGAATAAAGTCTATATGCCTGAAACAAAACCAGTTGATTTGTGAAGTGTAATTTCACTTGACAAATATCCCATGAAAATTTATTTAACAGAGTTAAATCTAATATCCTCTGTTAGACCCATAATGTTTACTACCTTGTATTTGAACCTCCTTGTACATGGAAATTGTGAGTACTTGAAACCCTAGGATCCATTCACTCAGTGTCATATATGTCACACCCAGTGAAAGCTTGCTGCCATATTGTTTATAACATGAGAGCTCAGATACTGGTACAGGAGAAGGTGTGGCCCCGGTGATGTACCTTCACCTATATTAGAGGCAGACCTCTACCAACATGCTTCCAGCAGTTGTTCCATAGCTGAAGGCAAGTGTCTTTATCCCACTAGTGTAGAGTCAATACATTTTTGTCCTTTCACAACCTAAAGAAAGCCAGCTCTCAAGAGTATGGTTATACTAGACTTAGTGTGGTGATCACATTGTAGGGTATGCAAGTGTCAAATCACTATTTGCTACCCCTGAAACTAATATAATATGTATACCAATCATACTTAAATTTTTACAAGTAAGGTTATGTAACAATATACAGTCAGTCTTCATTACTCGTGGACTCCCTAATTGTGAATCTGCTTACTCACTGAGATTTATTTGTAACCCCAAAATCAACACTTGCAGCACTTTGGAGATCACTTGTGAATATGTGCAAAGCTGTGAAAAATGGGAGTCACCTTATGAACACATCAGCTTCGGTCAAACAAGGCGGCACTCTGCCTTCTCGTTTCAGCTCTCGTACCATAAACAAATGTCCCTTTTATGGTCTTTTCAGTGCCACAATTTTCACATTTTTGTGCTTTCTGCTGATTTCACTGTTTAAAATGGCTCCCAAGCACAGTGCAAAAAACCTGTCCATTGGTCTTAAGTGCAAGAGGCTGTGATGTTCCTTACAGAAAAAAATACATGTGTTAGATGAGCTTCATTCAGGCATGAGTTATAGTGCCATTGGCCCTGAGTTCAATGTCATGATTCAACAATATATATTAGATAAGGCATCTTAGTACAGAAGCAACCATAAAACAAGGTTATGTATTGATCAGTTGATGAAAATGTTGTGACCAAAAGACCAAAAACCTAACCCTGTATGTCCCCTAAGGGCAACTGTTCAGTATTCACTAATTTAAAGTTCAAGGTATCTCTATAGGCCATAACTACCATGAATAATGAGAATTAACTAAGCATCAAGACAACTTCACAGATTGTCAGAAAGCCACTACTGAGCTCTTTACCCTTACTTCATCCGTGAACAGATAAGGCATGTAGCCAGGAAGGCTGACCTGGGGGGATATGAGCAGAATGAAGTAGATATCACAAGGCAACCAAGCTTAGGGCATGCCTGTCCAGAGTGCAGAGTAAGGAAAAATCACATCATTAGCATCAAATAAATTATTTCTTGTGTTTTTGGGTGGTCATAAAGCATAGACTGGTATACCTAGGTACAAACACAAGTTAGGATTATCTTAAAGGTCCTAATGAAGCCTGATTCTTTTATTTTTTTTTTAAGTAACGCTCTAGGACACTCTGAAGTAGAAGACAATCAATCATGGAAACAGATGGGATATAGAATGTGCTGCTGTGTTGCAATTAGTAAAGGCGGATATGGATGAAGCAAAACTCATTATGCTGAAAAGCAGAAACACTGCAAACAGCAGCAAACCCGGAGGTCAACCACAGCTGTAAACCGAAGGACAAATGTACCACTGGTGAGGCAGAGACAAGACCAAAAGTGACAGCAAACCATCCCGGGCCATCTGCAGCTGCTTGGCCCAAAAAAGAAAAAACATTCAGTAGTTGGTTCTCAAACACACACTGAGAAACCAATAGGTTGGAGAACGTTCTAGTCACGGGTCAACAGCACTCACCTCTCCTTGTAAAGAATATTTTTTTAAAGAAAAGTTTTTGAGTTTGATGAGTTAAAAAATCTACAGCCCAGAAGGGCAGAGATTTATTAATAGTATATATTTGAAAGCAAAACCATAATCTTAATGCCTTGGAGATGGTCCTAAAATTCTCTCTGAATTTGTCAGGATGGAGCAGCTGATCCACAGTGTAAGTGGCTATGGGGAACCCAAAGTCTTTGCACTTAGGCCAATTTATATCCCAAGGGTGGTGTGCTGCCTTGCTCCTAGTCAAAGTGCGGTCCACAGACCAGCAGCAGGATGTCACCTGGGGGTTTGTTGGAAATGCAGCTCCAACCTAGAAACACTGAGTCAGAGACAGTATTTTAGCAAGGCATCCAGGTGATTCATACATTGAAGCTGTAATAGTACTGGGCTGCACTTAGGGTGACCCACCGTCTGGAGCCTGGTGTAAACACCGGAAGTCCATGCTGTGGGTAGCTTCTCAGTCTCAGGCAAATCTGGGAAGTTACTAACCCTGTTTAGCCCAATATCACAACCAAAGGAAATTCCCAACAGGAAGACTTGAGACTCACAGCCACTTAGGGATCACTGCTCCCTGAAACAATGTCCCAGGCTTTATACTGGTGGCACATTTGGTCTTGTATGGTCCCCACATAAGGAAAGTGGGACAAAGGTGGAAGATTCATATGACAAGCTAAGATTGTGAAGGATAATCTTCCTCCACACCCAATCCTTCCACTCCAGGATGTAACTGCCCAGGGAAATCTTGAAATTGAGCAGAAACAGACCAGGAGACAGCTCCAGGAGCCCAGAACCATTTGACAGAATTGGTTTCATCATCACCAGACCTTTCAAAGCCAGGGTCAGCTCCTCCAGGGCAATGGCTCTTAAACTTCAGCTATGTCAGGATCACCTGCAGGGCTTGTGAACACAGACTGCTGGCCCCACGCTTGGACTAGCTGATGGAAGAGGTTTGGGGCTGGGTGGGGTAGGCTGCCATTTTGCATTCCTAATATGTTCCCATAAGATGCTGATGCCGACTTGCTGGGATCACATGTAGTGAACTACTTACTGTTCTAAAGGCCCAGCTTCTCCATTCTGGAAGAAATGCCTCCCTTTATTCTATGCCTTTTCTGCAATAAACCAAACCTCAACAATGAAGCAATGTACCAGTTTGCTACTCAGAGGGTGCTTCCAGACAAGCAGCATCCAAATCACATGGGAGCTTGTCAGAAATGCAGAGTCCCAGGCCCCACTGACGACCTGCTGAATGGGGCTCCATGTTGTACCTAAAGCCCCTAGTGACTTGCTTGCACAGTAAAGTTTTAGAAGCACTGCATGTGGGGATTGTTAGGGGGCTGTTCAACCTACATCCTGGGTGTAAATACAACTGCTTAATCTCACCTGAGCCTGTATTCCAGGCTCTGCTCTTCCTTTTATTTACATATTTTAATTTTAACCACAAAAAATGAAGGAAGTTCATTTACTCACACCTCTGCAGACTCATTGGCCAAATGAATAAAACAACTTCCCTTCAACAGCAAGGACAGAAAGCTCTGTCTCTGCCAGGGAAGAGCATTCACACTGGCTCAAGCAACATAGGTCTGCTCTCTCCAGGGAAGCAGCCACTCAGGGGAAGGAAGCCACCACAATTCCATTAGGACGCCTGGGCACATCCAGTGCCTGGAGCCAGACCTCAAAATCCCTGCCTTTGCAAGAGTTCCTGTTGGTCAAGTCTCCTGAGAAGGTTTCATTCCCACCTGTGTAGCTCACTAAACAGCAGTGTATTCCCTTTTGCAAATAGGCAATGCTACCATCACATTCTCTATCTCCACTTCAGTTTTGCCAGTAACGTCAGACCACATACCCTGTGATTTTTGCTTTGTGCTGCTTGAACTAAATACCAAGTCTCCTGAAAAGGAAAAAAAAAACAGTGACAACTAATATCTATGAAGCACAAGTCACATTCCAGATAGTGTCTTCAACGTAACATCCATTATCTCAGTTACTCCACACAACAATCTAGTAGGTAGCTGCTATGATGAGTCCCTGTTTCACAGATTAGGGAATTGTGACAGTGGCTAATTAACTCGCCCAAAGTCACCCAGCAGGCCAATTCCAGAGCCAGCACAGAAATAAGAAAGACATTAAACCATCGTTCTTGTCTTTTCTCTCCATGAAATTATACTTTTTGAAAAAACTGTATTAATGGAGTGGGTACTGCATGCAGGAAAAATCCTGTCGCATGGGTAGAATGTGTCTTTGAACTGGGGCACATCTCGGCTTCCTCCTGTGGTCAGCGGGAGGATGAAGAGCTCTTTGCCTCTCCCCGAAGTTTTGTTTAAGTCTGTGCCTGGACATGTAAACTGTAAAAGCACAGGCTGAAGACAATGATCAAAGGGATGATAATCACCCCAAATATTTCATTAATTCTTGCAACATCCTTGTGAAATACAGGAAATTGAGTTCGGATTAATTGTTGGCAATAGTCAAAATGTGGTATGCCAAGACGCTATGCTTGCTCTTCAGCTGGGTGGAGGGGCCCTTTCTGCCACGGAAATTTGACTCTCAGGATGGGGAGGGAATGTGTAACCTCGCTAGGGAGTGGCAGGAGAAAGACTCAAAAGGAACAGGGCAGTTTCTACCTATACAGCAGCCATGATGATCAACAACAACGTGGGCGCCCAGCTAGGAGGCATTCCCAGCCTCCTGTGCAGTTAAGCATGACTATCTAATTCCATTTCTGATGGAATTCGAGGTGAGCAGAAGTCATACATTCCTCCTCTAGTTCTATCCCACAAATACCTCCCATGCATGATGACCCTCTCTTTCTCTTGCCACATCTGCCAGCTGGATGACAATACCCAGGCATCCAGGAAACCGCACATGGAAGATGGCAGAGCCTTTGTTAGCCTGGGTCCTTGAATAACTGCATGGACCTATTGCTCCTCCTCAGTCCAGGCATGTCATAATGACACTGTCACCTACATATTACAGAAACTTCATTGAGCCACTGAGATGTAGAGATGTGTCTGTTACCACAGTTAGTATTAGCCAAACTACTATACTGATCAACATCCCCTTTGCCCCCAAATCTGTTGTATGCTGAATTTAAAAATGTTATTCAGATTGTTGCAAATTCTCCTGAATAAAGATTCCATCTAGGATTAGGTGGCATTTTAATCTTATATGTGTGTTAATCTGATTGTTTTCCTCTTAACTCTCATCTGGGATCAGCCATGCTGGGTAAATAAGAGTTTCGTTCTCTGGATAGACGGACAGAAAAAAAAACTGCAGCAAAGATGGAGAAGGAGTTTGCTGAAGAGAAAACAAAGACAGTGGATATCCCGAGCTCACCAGACTTCCAAGGCTAAAGCAGTCATAGAGTAAGGTGGGGTGGCTCTTCAAGAAGTCTCCCAATGACAGTTTTGCCCTGACTGGTCAAGGGAGGAGGGACAAAGAAGAGTGGTTAGATGGCTGAGTCACTGGGGAGGCAGGCTCCAGACAGCAACAGTCTCAGGACCTTGGCATGAAGTTCCCTGAAATACACTCTGCGTATAGGTGGACAAAGTTGATGTAAGCGTATCTATCACAGATTTACAGACCAGGGGAGTCCCGTGTTCGGTCCGTCCAAGGTCATGCAGCACAATTCATTTCCCAAGCATTTGAGAACCTACAGTTTCCTGTTTCTCGCAGTGCTCACGCCAGTGCAATCTCTCTCCATCTGATCTTTCTCTGGGCAATATCAGCTCCCAGGGTCCCCCCAACCACTGCAGCCACACCCTCTACCAGCCTGTGAATCAGCAATTTAGAAATTTGAAGCCCTGAAACCAACAGAGAAATTTTGAGACCTAGCCCAGTTCATTGCAGAGGTGGGAAAATGTGACCCTGATGCCCTGCCCTTTTACCTAGTCCTTTGTCCCTTATGAGCAGGAAAGACTCTCTCCAAAACATCACTGCTCCCAAAGCATTGTGGCACCAGCCTTGCCAGGCAAGGCAAAGAGAGAAGAAAGGCAGCCCCCTGTCCTTTGTTCCAGCTGCACACATTTGACAGGCTTTCAGAACCTCAGCAGATCTCCTGGCAAGAACAGCAACGAGCAAAGCCCTGCTCCCCGTTGGGCATGGGTAATGCCTTCTGGCAAAGACCTCGAGCACATTCATCTCTCTCCAGGCCCTTCTAGGGCTGCTGTGCATCTGCAGAACAGATGGGAGAGTCTGCTTGTCTGACGGTCGGCTGTTTTATTTCACTCAATAAACATTTATTGAGGCTCTACTTGTGCCAGGCCCTATGCTGAAGGATGTTCTGTTGGTGTGTGTGGAAGTGTGCGTGCATGGACCTGCCTCAAGATACAGATGCCGAGAGAATACCTTGAGCACGTCTTTCTCCCCAGATACCACCAAAACAACAGGTGAGTGGGAGAAATGAATGAATAACCAATGGCACAGTAGATGGACTTTGTCAACAAAGAAAAATGGTGTGGTCCCTCTCAATGCTCCTCAAACCTTGCTGTGCGCACGATCACCTGGAGACCTTGTTAAAAAGC
Source organism: Carollia perspicillata (assembly GCA_004027735.1). Taxonomy (NCBI): domain Eukaryota; kingdom Metazoa; phylum Chordata; class Mammalia; order Chiroptera; family Phyllostomidae; genus Carollia; species Carollia perspicillata. The sequence continues at coordinate 20,908 of PVKM010010509.1, forward strand.
AGGATGTGATTCAGCAAGGTCTGGGGTTGGACCCAAGAGTCTGCATTTCTAACAAGCTCCTAGGTGATGCTGATGCTGCCGGCCCTAGGACCACATTTAGAGCAGCCAAGGGCTTACCCAATTTTCATGCTGCTCTGATGTGTTGCTTGGCTGTTGTGTGGGCAAGGTAGGAGGTAGATATTTGATTGGAATCTATATGTACCCATGAAGAATATAAGTCTATGGAACTCACTTTACAGTGAGCCTATTACATGCCAGGTACTTTGTCTATTTAAATTCAACAAATTCTCACAGGTAGGTGCTGTTACATCCCTTTTACAGGTGAGAAAACAATTCAGAGCAACAAAGTAACTTGTCTGTGGTCCCACAGCTAGTAAGCAGTAATGGTCAAGATTCGAAATTGTCTCTCTTTTCAGATCCATGTTTTAGCCAGTCCCCTATGCCGTTGTCTTATCCATTTAGGTTAACATCTATCTGGAAATAGACTGTTTGAAGTGCCATAGATTTAGTAATTGGAGTTACCTTCACATGGGCCTTCAAACCCAGTAAAACCTAGTATGTGATTCTCTACTCAGAAGCCTTGCTGAATTAATCCATTTTTTAAAAACATACGCTATCATTAAAACTTCTAGGTGGATTAAAAAAACAAAACTACCACCAAATTAGCTGATTTTCCCCTTCTGGCAATGACTGGGCAGCGCGAACAGGTATCCATGTGTGGAAAGGGATGGGTTTTTGCCACGTTGGATCGAAACAATAATACTGTGAGGACTGTTTACAGGGAGGCCTTTGGCACAGCCCAGCAGTCCCTGAGGAACAAGCGAATGACGATCACTAAGGCGGCTCGGCCAAGTATTCAAAATATATTGGGTTTCATGCTTAAAGAATTATGTTTATTGTTTCCTCTAATCAATTTTACTTCACAAAATAAAGAGTGATATATCACTCCGCGGAAGAAAGTTCTCGGAAGAAAGGGGCGTCGGAAACCTTACAAATAAAGTATGTGTTAAAGAAAATGGGTATAGAGCGGGTTCTTAACTGAAGACAGGACGTATGACCCCCTCTTCACTGACAGGAGGAAATCGTGACCTCGAAAAAGCACCCATGATTTCTCAAGAGAACTATTACTTAACAAAATCTCCACAATAACAATGAATAACAGCCTGCCAAAGAATATAAATAGAAAAGGATTTAATATATATCCCATAGTCGTGAGATTACTGGCCAAGGAAGCCTGGCGCTAATAAGATCACTCCCTCAACCCCCAAATCAAATTCCTTAAAAAAACAATATTCATATTTCTAACTCTTATAAGGAGAGAAGATAATCCTCTATAATTTGCAGCCCAATTGGCATTTATTTTTCTATAAGGAAAATAAGGAACTCAAAATGATAAAAAATAACTTCATCTTGAAGTAGTTTTTAATATGCTAATCTAACTATAGCTCTGAATCTATAATGGGATAGTTTCCATGTTTTATATATAAATACAATGAATCTCCAATAAGAATGAAAAATGAAAATAACCTGAATTATTTCCCATCATTTGCTTATTTACATAACTGTAGTCATTCTTGGGCAGTTCTCAATCTTCTCCCTCACTACTTTATTCTATTACTCTCACAAATGTTGCTCAATAGAAAATCGAAGCAACCAAAATGAAGAATTCTTAATGCATCATTAGGCCTTTAGAGCACAAAAATAGACTGCATCAATTAAAAACAAGGATCCAGAAATATATCTTCTGTGTTTTGATTATTAAAATTATAAAAGGGGGTAATGTTTCAATAAGTTTTTTCATGTACAAATTTTATTATGAGCTCCATGTAATAATATAAAATACAACAGAGGTAAAATGCACAAAATATATTCATTAATAAATACATTTTAAATAATAATTTCTAAAATGTGTATGTTTTATACTTTCTAAAACTTGCACATCTATTATCATTAATATATAAAATTCTGATTTCTGATCATGAAATGTGTTTGCTAATATTTTCTTTAATAGTAAGTCATTTCATTAGTTGTTACTTCTTATTGTAGAGATACTTCTTAAGAAAGATATTGAGATTAGAATCATGTAACTTACTTGCATTTTGTTGGTCTAATTTTTCTACTCAACTAAAAGGCTGAGATGGACATAATAATACTCGGTTTTGATGTAAGGGGTTATACTACATTTACTTTAATTTTTTTTCTTTGAAATCTAGTTCTTAGAGAACTTATCAAAATATTATATGATATTTCAGTTACCAAAACTGCAACACACCTTCAGGAGTACCCTAAATTAAATAAGCACTTTCTGATTTATTACAGCAGTTTGAGAAGATTATGGTGACCCTCATCTAACCAGCCGTGCTGAGCAATTACCAGCACACACCAAGTGCTGTGACTGAAGAACAGGGCTGTATATGCATTTTGATGCCCGATCTCTGTTGGGGTTATCACTGGGGATGTGGCAGGTAAAGTCTTCCTTATCCAATTGTATTTTGAAATCTTAGGTAATACTTTTAGGAATGTGGTCTAAGGTAAAAAATTGGGAAAAGATCCACAGAATTGTTCAACTGAGTATATAATAACCGAAGTTCCAGAAAGCAAATAGGGCAACATTTGGTTAGCGTGGTTGATTGTTTATGTCTTTCAGAACATCTCCTGCATGCTGATCTCAAGCTCAAAAATATTTTAATGATTATTCATTTAGGATGTCTTCCTGGATACACTCCCCAAACTACTGACACATTGCTCTCCAGAATACTTTGCAAGAAATGGAATCAAGGTGTGCATCAAAATATATTACTGTTTATCTTTCCTGGCTGGCACATGACTTCCAGGGGGTTAGGGACTGTGTCATTGGTTTGTGTTATTTCGTTTTTATCCCCTGAACCTAGCAGAGCTGAAAGAGGATAGATGCTAAGTAAACATTTATTGAATGATTCAGTAGTGGCTTGCTGAGTGTCATCTTCACATTTTTCTTTGCTCTTACTTGTGCCAGACCAAAGAAAATGGCCTGCTAGAGGAAGTATACCATTTAGATTCCAAATCTATGAAAAGCATTTATATATATTTCCTCAAACAGTCCTCTCCAGCTCATTTTGAGTTAGACCACTTGGTTTTCTCTTTCATAAAAACAGAATGTCAAGCTCAGAGAATTTAGGTGTATGTCCCACAGTCATATGGCTCGGCTGGCATATCGTAAAAGTAGTAGTTGTACCCAGGTCTGGAGGCACCAAATCCAAAAGTTTTTCTATGGAACCACGGCGTGCTAGAAATTTCTGGGAAAGGGGAACCCTCCACCCACTTCAACTAAGGCAGCGACAGGCTACAGAGAGATAAAACAGCAGTCCAGGATTCAGATTCTGACTAAACCTTTCCTTTATGCCCTCACTGCTTCATTTAATAAGGGACAGATAAACATGGTCCCATCTAGGAAGTTACATATCCTGCCATTTTAAAAATCTACAGCATGAGAATTGATGGCAGTTGATGAAAGTCTGGGTGCCCAGATCTAGCACCATGCAATAAGACGTGCTTGAAATGCACCAGTCAGTTTAATCTTCACAGCCACCTCTGGGTTATGTGTTCATGATTCCATTTTGCAGGTAAGAAAACTGAGTCTTAGGGAAGTGAAATAACTTTGCCAAGGGTCACACATCCAGAGAGTGGTAGAGCCCTAGTTCAAGGTCCAATTAGTTTGACTCACAGAGCTGTGCTCTAGGCCATCACACCGGCAGATGCCCTGTGCCCACCCAGCTGGAGACATTTTCAAAACCCTTATGGACTTCAGACTCAGTCTGTACGATACATGTTTTCAGTCTCTTCCTGTCATTTTAGATCTTATAAATAAGTTCTTCTTTTAAACCAGTGTATGTTTTTAAGGGATATTCTCCTTATCTCTGAAGACAAATGCGATGTTGTGCCGATCAAGATCCGAGCGTGAATTATCCAGACTGTCCCTCCACCATCTTTGTAATTCAGTTCATCACAGTCTATCCTGGTCCCTTTTGCTTGTTTAAATCTGAAGGGTCTAAACCAAGAAAAAGTGATATTTTAGACACTTGTATAAGGTTCAAGACTTGGGAAACAGCATAATAGCATTAGTCACCTTCCTCATTTATATTTTTAAATATAGGTTAATAAAAGTAGGCCACTAAAGGCACTGTTACCACTGGAAGCTGGAGCCAAAAACTTCCTATTCTTACTCTATTTGAGTACTTCAATGTCTTTGTCAATGCCAGCTCCTGAATTGAGTATTTTCTACCACATTGAATACTTTTTTATGCAAACATGCACTTTACTCAGTATGAGTAAAACCATAAATTGCTAACTGGCAACCCGCATACCCAATTTAGTCCTCAAATACATTTGGAGACTCTTATTATGTTCAATTTTGATTTAGTTGGCATAAAAAGAAAACCTGGAGATTTCACACAGATTTCCAGATTCCTGCAAACATCCAGATTTCTAAACCCTCATTTCAAGTCAGACATCTGTCTTTTTGGACTGAAACTGCTGCAGAGCCAAACAAGTACCTGGAACCGAGGCAGGGCTGCCCTCCTCAACGTGCATCATCCCCACCGCTCTTGCCGCGTACCCAGGCTGCCTCTCTTCCTGACTCTGCATGCCCGAAAGGCACTTGCTTGGTGCACCCCAGGACTGAAGTCTCCTTATGGATTTAAGCTTGCCTTTTGGAGGCCACGTCTTACAAAATTCAATATCTGAGTTTTGTTTTAACATTGTAGGTGTCTTTACTTTGCAGTGGCTCTGTTATAGAATGTACTAGAACAACACCACTTTTCCCTTCATCAAAACTTTAGAGTTTCTAAATTAATCCAGTTGCTACCTAGTCTGTGCCGGTTGACAAGCATATTCCTGGAAGCAGATCTCACAGACTCTAGCATAGGCAAAATTTGGGCCCTTCGCTTACCACCCCTGTAAATATGCTTCCTTATTTGACAAAAAGGGACTTTGCAGATATAATTAAGATTATTAATCTGTTGACCTTAAAATAAAGAGATTGTCCTGAATTATCAGGCTGGGTGCTTAACCCAATCACACAAGCTCTTAAAAAAAAAAACAAAGAACTTTTTCTGGCTGGAGGTAGAAGAGATATTTGAACCATGAAGGGACTACACCTACTGTTGCTGGTTTTAAAGATGGAAGGGTCCATAGACCAAGAAATGCCTCTAGAAATTGAGAGCAACCCTCAGCTGACAATCATCAAAGAAATTGGGGAGCTCAGTCCTATAACCACATGGGACTGAAAAGTACCAACAACTTGAATGAGCCTGAAAGCAAATTATTTCCCAGACTCTAGATAAAAGCTCAAGCTGGCCGAGACCTTGATTTCTCTAGCTCTGTGAGACTCTGAGCAGAGTACCCAACCAAGCCTGCCTGGAACTCTTACCCATAGAAACTATTAAATAATACATTGGTGAAGTTGTAAGCCACTCGGTTTGTGTTAACTTGTTAAGGCAGTATACAGGCACCATGGTCACTAGGGACCCCGCCCAGAGGGTAGTATCAGAAAGACTCGGAACACTTCATCCACAGCAATCATTATTTCTTTGTTGGTGTGACTTGTCATTAATCACTTATGTTTCTAAGCCAATCATATTGATTTTGAGCCTGTATTCATTTTCTATCACTGCCATCACAAATTAACACAAACCAGAAACTACAGAGGCCAAAATGGGTACTGAGAAAATTAAGTAATGTAAAAAAATCCCATGGAAACCGAACCTCTTCAGCTTAAAATTTTCACAATTATCTCTTGTAACTATAATGTTGAATATACTGATGTGTGAGGCAAGAGAAAAAAGCTTTCTACACTAATTTTGACGTCTTTATTAAATTATTAATCAAAAGAATACTACAATTGCCATTGTGTCAGTGAACTACTCGCTACAGTTTTAACATTAAATGCAGAGCACATTCACAGAAGCCATCAATTTGGGACCTTTTTTCTCTTTTGTCAAAGTCTGGTTTTCAGATAATATTTTAAAAGGAAGCCTTATTTTACTAATGCAAAAATCTTGAGAAAGACAATATTACATTCACTCAGTACAAGACTATTTAAGTTATACTCATCTTTGAGATCAGTACCACGTTCAGCACAGAAGAGGTGGGGACAAATGACCACTTAATTCAGTATTTAATACCAGGAATGTGTGGAACCTTCAACTAAAACTATCCTGCTCCCGACTCTTTGTTATAGTTTTCTTCATAGGGTGTATTGTTACCTGAAATTATAGTTTTGTCTACTTTGTTGTAATGTGTGTCTCCTAATAGGACATCAGCCAGAAGAGGCCAGTGATGTTCACTTCTTGTTCACTGCTAAATATCCAGCTTCAGATTTGTGCCTGGTAGATAGCAGATGCTCAATAAATACTTGTTAAATAAAGAAATGATAAAAACGCAAGGTCAGCATCCAGCAGTTCTGATATCCAGCTTTTAACTGCATTGATCTACTCACCAAATTGTTCCTATGCCTTTGTTTCTAAGCTTAATTTCTCCAGTGTCTTCATTAAAACAATGTCTTCCCATTCTTTATTTATTCAACCAACACTATTGAGCACCTTGGATAGTCCCTCACTCGCTCAAGAGTAACCCATTCTTTCATTTATTCATTCGTTCAACACAGGAGACCAGTGAATGGGATCAGAAGACTAACGGGGCACCAGATCATGAAGAGCCTCGTAGACCACCACAAGGTCATAGGCTTTCAGGAAGAGTGAGCGGTGGGAAGCCATTGGAGGACTCAGGCACAGTAAGTGTCATATTCTGACTAACATCTGCATAAGGACCAACCTGGCTCGTGAGGCTACAGTAAAAGCAAGACCACAGTTAGGAAGCTGTGGAATACTCATGTTTTTAGACTGCCCATGCTCTCATGTAACTCGAACTAGAAATGAATCTTGTTAGAATGAAAGATTACTTTTAGAAGCCCTGGTAAGACACTCAGCACCCACTGTAAACTGTCCTCCCCTTTATCCTCAGCCCCTCCCCATGCAGAAAATCATATGAAGTCAACACTGCAAAAACAAAAAACAAAAAACAACCCCAGAGAGCCCACTGGATTGCAATTGCCTCAGTTTATGGGGTAGGGAGTCCAGTTTTGCTCTTTCCTTGGTCAAGGCTCGTTTCTCCTACACCATGTTATCTTGTTTCTCCTCTGTTGAAATACAGTGTCTATTCCATTCACTCTCATTAAAAAAAAAAACAATCTGTAGCATGTTTACCCCCAAATTTAAAACTTCATTGTCTTGAAAGAGAAAGAACATGTGCCCAGAGGCACTTCCATCGCTTCCAAAGCCTATGATGCTGGGTCATCCCACACTGACAATCCCACTAATTTTCAGGCTTCCTCTGTGGCCACATTGGAGAGAGAGACTATACTAAGCTGGCTTTACCATGCTTTCCTGTGGAGGCTCGAACCTGGAGATCTACCCAACTGATCTCCTATACGACGTGAGCCCATGGGTCCGATGCATGCCACTCTCCCCAGCCATCATTTCTCTCAAGCGTGTCCTATCAAAGCAGATACTATGGCTTCAGGGTATCCTTGTATCTCCCTATAAATATGAATGTAGTCATAGTTACCCCACCTGGCTGATGCTGAAAGAACCTCTACTCTAGTATAGAGCACAGCAGCTAAGAAAATTTGAGTTTCCACACCCACACTTTCAGTTCTGCAACCTTTGCTTAAGTAATTTAACCTTGTTTAGTCTGTTTATAGCATAGCCTGTCTATAATATGAGGCTACCAGGAGCAAGGAATAAATAAAATAACACGTACCATGCATTTAGCACAGAGCCTGGCACACAGAGAATGCTCAGTACATATTATTGTTGTTTAAAACATTATTCTACTTACCACTGTCAAGATGGAGATGCATCTTCCAAAGTGCTGCCTGAGCTCAGGAAGTAGGCATGCTACTTTTATATTGTCTGGTGAGAAAGACCACTTATTGGAAAAGGGTCATTCTAGAGTCTGGTTGTGTGAATCCACAAAGCAACTCGGCCAACCCCTTTCTTCCACCTCTTACATGTTTATTCATTGATATAGAAGAAAAACCGAGGTAAGAATTTTAAGGTTCTTGAGATGAGTTCAACGTGAAGGCAGGGACGAGGTGGTAGATTAAATCCTCTAATAGTGGTAACATCGAGGGCAATAGCTCAGGTAGAGCTTTACATGGTATTTGTTTTTACTTACATAAGAATGATGAAGAAAGACGGTAAAGAGGAACAGGGGTGAGAGAAGGGGAGGACAAACAGGGAAGGAATAAGAAAAGGTTAAGAAGTAAAAAGGAAGAATTAAAGAAGAGGAAAGAAGAAAACTAACAGTGGAAGAGAAGGAAGAAGGAAGAGAGCTAAGGAAAAGGAGAATGGAAGGATACAAATAGTCTGAGTCTACAGCTTGATGTGATCCGAAGGTGAAATCCAGGATCAGCATAGAAGACTAAGAGAGAATATGAAGGACTTTTACAATTGAACCATTATTTTCTTACAGTCGTGTACCTCTTTTGTGAATGAAAATGCCTATATCTTTAGAAAATTGAAGCTTTGACTTCAGCTTTAAATGGTAATGACATCACCAACAAACTACTTGAGTCCTGTGTTCACGGTTACATGTACGTTGTTGCTACCCTGTTGAGGTAAAATCCTGTAACTTACTAATGAAATGTCTACAAAGTAAACTGCACTCAAGGATGTCTCTGCTAAGAACACTGGCCTCCTAGCCAGAGAGAGGAAGACTGGAATAACAAACAGTTCTGGAGTTGACACTGATGATACATGTTACCCTAATTCTTTCGCTTTTATTTGCTACTATTTGTCAAAAAAAGTCTGTATGCCGACATTTAATATTCTTGATACCATCTCTTAATTATATTTGTAGATGAGCTTTTTGATTGAATGTACTTTGTTAGACAAGAGGGAAAAAATAGACCATTCAAGGTTATGATTAAACTTTCTTTAATGGTAGAACTTTATCTGACTTCATTTCCCTAAAATTAAATGCAGGCATAGTATTCGAAATTTGGCAAAAGGTCGACAACCTGAAATTCCATAATCTGTTGTTTTGGTGGGGAAGCCAACGAAGCATATTTCCTCTCCCATAAACAAATTCTTATTTAAAAAGTATTCTACCTTCTAATATTAAATTACTGGTATCCTTAAAAGGTAGAGGCCCTTTAGTGATGTCCAGCTTCTTAGTACTAAACTGTATGAAATGTGTGTCACATAATATGTAAACCTCAGCAAGTCAGCTTAGCTTTAGGTAGAGATACTACACACACAGTTTACACACAAATCCATCACAGGTGGACAAAAATAACAAGTGAGAAATGATATTGGCTAGGACTTCAGGAATTACAATGGAAATGGACAGAAGCAGATAAACACAAACAGAGTAATGGCAAAACACACTTATCAGCTCGAATGGTCGAGTTGCTGGCCAGTCAGAACAGATGCAGATACAAACCACCAACACTGGTAGGCCTACCTATGTGTTCCGGGTAGATAGATACCTACCCAGACACACGGGACATGATGACGAATTAAGAAACTTGTTGATGGTAAAGCGGTAAAGTTTCTGGATTGCATGATTGAGTACATGGTGGTATCATTTCCCAAAATAAAAAAGACCGAAGAAAGAATAAATTTAGTGTGTCGGTGACAGTGCTAATATAGATTTTAATTTCTGATGTAAGAAGTTATCGATGCTTGTGAAACATTCAAATGAAGAAGTAGACAGTTGAATAAATGTTTCTGGAGCTCAGAGGACAGGGATGAACAGGAGACATAAATTGAGTCAGCATATAGATAAGATTTAAAACCATGAGAATGAAAAATATGAAAGAGAGGGATATGGAGAGGAGATATAAGAAGAGGGCCCAGGATGAAGCTCCAAGGTTGGAGCGATCCAATGTTTATTTAGAGATGGAGTAAGGAAGGTGGAGCTGAGTAAGAAATTATAATGCAAAATGAGGAGACTGGGGATGCACAGTGTCACAGAAACCACCGAAGTTCCCGATGCCAAAAGGAGACTACTTATGGAAAAAAAGGGACTCTTTCAAATGCTCCAAGAAGTTGAGTAATGGTTTCTGCTGGAGTCGTTTCCATAAGTAGTGAAGCCAGAAGCCACGCTGGCATAAGATGGATGGAGAAGGAGAGAGAAAGTGAAGATAACATATAAAGACAGGACTCACCAGAAAATCGGTAACGACATGGAGAAGAGAAATGAATAGGGGATGCTGAGAAGCAGAAAATCCAGAGTGTGTTTGGGGTATGGAAGATATTAAAGTGTGTTAAGATGCAATCTTCACAACTCTATGATTCACGGATATTACTTTCCCCCATTTATCAGATGAGAAAACTGAGGGTCAGAAAGGTTAAAAATGTCAGCTAGGCAGGGCAGAGCTAAAATTTGAACCCAATTGATCTCATTCCAAGGCCCTAAGATAGACAGCCACTTATTACAATTCAGTGCATTTATTTATCCACATAATGTTTCCTTCACTTTATAACTACAGGGAATGAGTCTAACTCATCCTTGAATCTCTAGCAACTAGTGAGATATCTGGTAGTTAATGATGGCTCTTAATAAGTATGTTGCAGAAATGAATAAATAAATAAATTAACCCAAAGTCAGATTTTAGTCTTTAAAATGAAGAAGAAATACAGAATCTCTCTATAGAATAATAGCATTAAGAACAACAGAAATACAGAGAAGGACAGCTTTTGAAATATTTGTAATATTGTGAGAACATAGAGAAATAATGACTTTTGTTAAGGCTGAACGGAATACTCAAGCTTATATTCAAAACGTACTTTGTTCACACCATTGCATTTCCCAAGTTTGTAGCCAGCAAGACAGTAAGAAAGAACTTGCCCTAATCTCACACAATCACCAGTCTCCACAATAATGAGCAACTCGCTTGTCACTCATTTCTCCCCTGCACTTAAAATACATACAAGGTCCTTATTCCCACATGGAATCCATCCATCCTCAGGTAATACTGATTTCATTGTGCTGTTCCACATGAGACCAGTGCATTTGTATGGAAGGGAAAAGGTGCATTCAATCATTGGGATATTTTGTGTGCCTGGCAAGATAAATGGATTTTTTAAGCATTCATGTGATTGACTGATTCCTCCCAACCACTACATTCTGCTCTGCTATTTTGCTGGCATGTTGCTTCAGAGTTCCTTTAATACAGGTATTAATTGTCCTGTTAATCATGTTAGTGAGGCAGTTTTAGGAAGTTCCTGAGGTTAAAATCATGCACAATAGTTTTAAAATGTGTGGACTCTGATGTCTGTCTTAAGTGTTAATAACTTAAGTATCTGCTCAAAAAATTTTGTTGTGGGCTTCCTCCAATAAACATTTTCCTTCTCAATTTCAGAAAATTTACCCTTTGAAAGTTTGACTAGGAAAAAAAAGAGGTTTTCAGGTTAACAAAATAGAGCATATTGGATTTGTTTGGTTTGATTTGGTTAAGATTAGGTAGAAGAGAAGTGTAGGGTGTGCCTATTGACTAATGTACACACACTTTATTAAGAACTACTTGAACCAAGTTAAGTAAAATAAGGATGCCTAGATAGGCTGATTTTGTATTCTGATTATTTCCAGATGGCTTTTAATGCTATGAACTTTTTAAAAAATCTTTTTTTGTGCTTAACGTAAGGATTACCTGCCTGCTAATTTCCCCTCAGTATATCTATAAGCATCAAGTATTTTTTTTTCCTAGAGGAGATATACTATACAATTTAGCTATTCATTTATGCAAATGATAGTAAACAGAATTATAAAGACAGATAATAAACAGCAAATGAGGTTATTTTGTTTCACGCTTTATGTTGTCAGAGTTCTGAGCATGGTTTAGTGTTTTCTATTCATGACTTTATATTACCAAATTACTCCCTGATGGTGTCTCAGATGTGCTTTTGTCTGCAAATGAGAAGGAATAAAATACCAGGACATTAACGTTAAATTACAATCGTTAATGGCGTAAATACGAAAATAATTACCGCATCATACCATCAATTGTTATGTGTTCATTACTGAAGTTCTTGTAAAGCCTTCATTTTCTTGTTACAATTATTTTTTCCCCTTAATTTTTTTGTCTGGCTATTTTATGGCCCTGACAGTACTTCAGCAACATTCAGCAGTTACACAAGCCATTTAATCCTGCTCAAAGCTTCATTTAAACTTCATTTTAGCTGCATTTTATTTGTGTATATAAGCCTTTTACTTCTTTCTGACAGTCACAAGGTACTTCTGGAGTAGATCCTGGAAAGATGTGTCTAAGGAGATTATCTAAAACCAGCAATAAACTTCAGCGAAGGTTTCAGACTTACTTTAACATCGTTCACCAAAATACCTTTATCCATCAAACTGACTGCGCCCCCATCCTCTCAGATTTTATCTTCAGAGTCAACCCCCGCCCCCCACCCCCCACCGCCAGCATCTCTTTAAAATTCACTTATCAGGCAAGACGCTTTTAAATCTCTGCTCCCTTCTTCCTCCCGTCCGGCTATTTCTCATGGGCTCCGCTTCACCTGTCTTTCTCCTGCTTCTGCTACTCAACCCTGTGCCACCAGTGTTTTCTCCCTAGCTGGTAGAAAAGGGATCCCTTTTAGACAGACAGACATACACACACAGCCTAGCCGCCTGGCCTTCGGAGAGTCGTCCAAGGGCACCCTTTTGTCTGCTCCACTCCGAGACTACCACTTAGCCTCTTGCCTGCCAGCCTCAGGCAGGGAGTGGCGGAAAAACTCACACCGCTGTCACCAGCTGGAAGGGGGCAGGGTGTAGGCTCGCTGGGCAGGCGGTCCAGCATCCCTCGCAGCTGCGCGCGCGCACACGGGAGCGCGTACACAAACACGCACGCACACACACACTAAGAAGTATTCTTTCACCTGTTCACTTCCAAAGCCAGCTCTAGCTGGGTAAAACTTATTCCTCCCCCACGTCCACCCCCACCTCCGGGGTTCACACACAAGAAGGCATCTCCTGAACAGCTTTTCCAAAATATCGGGAGGGGTGGGAAGAGCACACCGGGTACTGCTATTACATATCTCCCCAGCACCTCTCCCCTTCCCTTCCCTTTTTCACCCATCTTCTTTGCAATTACACACAGCCTTTTCGTGCCAACACGCGCACACAGAGAGCACCCCATCTCCGCGGACATCCCAGGCTTGGAGCCTCAGCCTCCAAGGATCGAACTCTGTCCCAGTCCTTCTTACCGGCGCCAAGCCCCTAGCACTGTCTCCAACTGTTACCATGTGCAGCCCGGCGCGGCCGGCTCCCTCACACCAGCCCAGGCTTCCAAACTTTTTCTCTTCCTTTCTCAGGCCCCTAATCACGCGCATCCCGGAGGTTTGACGCCCCAGTCTGGATCCCAGACCACATAGGGGAATGGGGCGAGGACAGCTGCCCCCGTGGGCTCCAGGACTCGAGGTGCCTTGTCCCAATGTACGAAGGATCGCCCTGGACCTGGCAGGGATTCGAAGGGAGCTTGGGCGGATCCAGCTGGCAGGTGCAACTTGCCAGCGCCTCCCGGGTTCACGCCCTGGGGGACCGCGGGTTTGGCCTGATGAGAACAAAGCTGGAGTCCGGGGAGACTGTCAGACTGGAGGCGCTAAGACAATAGCAATAAAGGGAACTTGGAGGAGGGCCGCTGCTCAAAGTTGTCTCCGACTCCGGATGTCCCGGGATGGCAGCAGGCTCCAGCTGCAGACCCCAAACACCCCCGGCCCCTGGCCCCGCCGCGACAAACGCAAAACCCAGGCTCGGCAGCCGTTCCCTGGATGCTGGGCAAATACCCTGGACGCCCAGACACAGTTCAGGGCTCTAGGTACGTTCCGGAACTTGGACAGCAGCTGCCGGG
>PVKM010010510.1:0-34808 GCA_004027735.1 Carollia perspicillata
GGAGGGGAATGAAGGGGGTAATGGGAGAACTGTAATGGCATAATCAATAAAAAAGTTAAAAAAAAAAAAAAGTCTTCCAGACTTCCGGCCAAGATGGAGGCATAGGTAGACATACTTTGCCTCCTCGCACAACCAAAAGAAGGACCACGACAATTTAAAAACAAAAAACAACCAGAACTGACATGGAAGTCTGACAACCAAGGACTTAAAGAAGAAATATCCATCCAGACCTGTAGGAGGGGTGGAGACAGGCAGCTCGCGGCCAAGCGGTGGTGGAGGACCCCATCTGGCAAGGCGGCAGCTGGCAGGACCCAGCAAAGCAGTAGATTGTGGAGCTGGGCAGGCAAGGCTGCAGCTGGCCAGCAAGGCAGCGGCTGGTGGATCAGGCAGTCCCACATTCATGTGCAGATAAACCATGAGGAACACCTAGGAGCAAGGCAAACCTCACAACCTGAGGTCCCAGCCGGGGGAAATGAAGCCTCAAACCACCGATTAAAAACACCTGTGGGGGTTGAGGTAGCAGTGGGAAAAACTCCCAGTTTCTCTCACAGGAGAGTTCATTGGAGAGACCCACAGTGTCCCAGAACATACACAAACCCACCCACCCTAGAATCAGCACCAGAAGGGCCCATTGGCCCACTTTGCTTGTGGGTAGCGGGGGAAGTGACTGAAATCTGGCAGAGAGCCGAACAAGCGCCATTGTTCCCTCTCCACCCCTTCCCCAGGTACAGCATCACAAAGCAGCCACGTGGGTTGCCCCACCCTGGTGAACACGTAAGGCTCCACCCCTTATGCATAGCAAGCTCGCCAATATAAAAAAAATGGCCCAAATGAAGAAAGAACAGATCGATACTCCAGAAAAAATACAACTAAACTATGAAAGAAAAGATAGCCAACCTATCAGATGCACAGTTCAAAACACCGCTAATCAGGGTGCTCACAGAATTGGTTGAATTTTTGTCACAAATTAAATGAAAAAATGAAGGCAATGCTAAGTGAAATAAAGGAAAATGCATAGGGAACCAATAGTGATGGGAGGAAATTGATTAGAGAATCAATGGTGTGGACCAGAAGGAAGAAAGAAACATCCAACCAAAAAAGAATGAAGAAACTAGAATTCAAAAAAAAAATGATGAGAAGCTTAGGAACCTCCAGGACATCTTTAAATGTTCCAACATCTGAATTATAGGGGTACCAGAAGGAGAAGAGGAAGAGCAACAAGTGGAAAACTTATTTGAACGAATAATAAAGGAGAACTTCCCCAATCTGGCAAAGGAAATAGACTTCCAGGAAGTCCAGGGAGCTCAAAGAGTCCCAAAGAAGTTGGACCCAAGGAGGAACACACCAAGGCACATCATAATTACACTACCCAAGATTAAAAATGAGAAAATCTTAAAAGCAGCAAAAGAAAAGGTGACAGTTACCTACAAAGGAGTTCCCATCAGACTGTCAGCTGATTTCTCAAAAGAGACCTTACAGGCAAGAAGGGGCTGAAAAGAAGTATCCCAAGTCATGAAAGGCAAGGACCTTACATCCAAGATTGCTCTATCCAGCAAAGCTTTCATTTAGAATGGAAGGGCAGATAACGTGCTTCTCAGATAAGGTCAAGTTAAAGGAGTCCATCATCACCAAGCTCTTATTATATGAGATGTTAAAGGGACTTATGTAAGAAAAAGAAGATAAAAAACATGTATAGTAAAAATGACAGCAAGCTCACAGTTATTAATAGTCACACCTAAAACAAAAACAAAAAGAAACAACTAGAATGGAACCACAGAAATGGAGATCACATGGAGGTTTAGCAACAGGGGAGTGGGAGGGGGAGAAAGGGGGAAAAGGTACAGGGAATAAGTAGCATATATGGTAGGTAAAAAATAGACAGGAGGAGGTTAAGAATAGTATAGGAAATGTAGAAGCCAAAGAACTTGTATGTATGACCCAGGGACATGAACAAAAGGGCGGAATGTGGATGGGAGGGGATGTGCCGGGAGGAGGGGAATAAAGGGGGGGAAATGGGACATCTGTAATAGCATAATTAATAAAACTTATTTTTTTAAAAAGTCTTCTAAGGTTAAATAAGTTTTCCAAATTCTGTTTATAAGAATACAGCAAATTAATTCAATATCTGACTTTTTCTATGTATTTTAAAAACATAACCCAATAATTTTAAAATTCATCTGGAATAATCTGTGTTTAATATTACATACAGTGGCATTATCTATATTGCTATTAAGTAAGTCTCGTATTTTAAATTAATTATTTCAGTTCTTCCTTAAATCCAGGTTCTTCCCCCCACAAGGAGCAAAAGAACTTTTTGCTATACCATCTGTAAGAATTAAAATCTTTCTCTGTCTGACTTATTTCACTTAGCATAATACCCTCTCGGTCCATTCATGCTGTTGCAAGTGGTAAAATAATTCTTTTTTATGGCTGAGTAATATTTTATTCTATGTATGCACAACTTTTTAATCCATTTTTCTTTTTTTTTTTTAAGATTTTTTTTTAATTTATTTATCTTTAGAGGGGAAGGGAAGGAGAGAGGGAGAGAAATATCAATGTATGGTTGCCTCTCGTGCGTCCCCCGCTGGGAACTGGCCTGCAACCCAGGCATGTGCCCTGACTGGGAATCGAACCGCGATCATTTGGTTCGCAGGCCCGCGCTCAATCCACTGAGCTACATCAGCCAGGGCTTAATCCATTTTTCTGTCAATGGGCACTTGTGTTGCTTCCTTATCTTGGTTATTGTAAATAATGCTGTAGTGAACATGGGGTGCATATTATCTTTTTAAATTAGTGTTTTGGGTTTCTTTGGATATCTACCCAGAAGTGGAATCATTGGGTCATGAGGCAGTTTCATTTTTAGTTTTTTGAGGATCCTCCATACTGTTTTTATTGTTACTGCACCGATCTGCACACAGATTTTCATCTGCATCCCACTAACAGTACAGAAGGATTCCCTTTCCTTTACAGACTCGCTAACACTTGTTGACTTATGGATAATAGGCATTCTGACAGATGTGAGGTAATAGATCATTGTAGTTTTTAATTTGTATTTCTTTGAATATTAGTGATGTTGAGCACCTTTTCATATATGTATTGGCCATCTGTATGTCCTTTTTGGAAAAGTGTCTCCATATAATTTCACTTATATGTGAAATTTAAACAGCAAAATAAATGAACAAACAAAATAGAAGTAGACTCATAGTTGCAGAGAACAGACTGATGGTTGCCAGAGGGGGACATGGTGTAAGGCTGGGTGAAAAAGGTGAAGATATTAACAAGTACAAATTGGTAGTTACAAAATAGTCAGGGGGATGTAAACTACAGCCTAAGGGAATATAGTCAGTACTATTGTAATAACTGTGTATGGTGCCAGGTGGATACTGGAAATATTGGGGGGACCACTTTGTAAAGTGTATCATTGTCTAACCATTATGCTGTGCACCTGAAATGAATACAAAATAATATGGGCTAGTGCTATGATAGTGGATTATCATTACTCAACCAAAGTTAGTGTCAAAATAATGTGAACGTCAACTGTAACTGAGAAGTAAAATAAAAGAAGAATTAAAATCTTTGTTTAAAGTTAAACATTCTTGTCTGAAGTTTTGGAAACTAATCTTGATTTTGATCATTTTGACTTCCAAATTAACAGGATATTTCCAAACAAACAAAAATCTCTATGTGAATCTCTCCCTAACATTGCTTACTTGCCCTCACAAATAGTTGACCATAATTATTATAGTAAACTAGAACTGAAATTCTTGTCCTTAGAGGCATTCTTCTGTCATTGCATGGTATAAGAGCTGAGGTTCCATAGATTTAAATAATATACTGTTTTTTTCAAGGCAGAAAACTGTGATATATTTTGTAAGTTTGTTTCCTCAAAACATACTATTTTAGTATTGAGCGTTAATTTTATGTTAAATTATTTAAAATAAAATAAAACTAAAAATTTAGTTCCTCTACTGTATTAGCCACATTTCATAGTCATGTGTGGTACTGTCTCCCATATTGGACACTACAGATATAGAACATTTGCATCATCACAGAAAGTTCTGTTAGGCCTCAAGGTAGTAATGGTGGTAGAGAGAGTGTCTTAGCATTCATTTATATATGTTCTCCTATTTTTCTGTTTTCAGTATGACAAAAGCCAGGAAGACCTACTTGCATATACCCTACAGAGAATGAACTCCAAAATTCCAAGGATGTGCAGGTGGTGGCAGGGTGGAGTTCAGGAGAGGGGGACCTAGGGATCTTAGTGCTTCTCAAACTAATTTCACTCATTTTTCCTTATTTGAGCTTCCATTTTTCTTCAGGTCTCTTTGTCTTTGTGGGTTTATGTTATTTTTCTTTTCTTTTTTTAAATTCCCATTTTCTACTTTCACTGGAATCTTGGAAGGGAGATAAGGTTAGATCCCCCATTCTAACATCGGATCTATAGGGCTCTTAACACTTCTGTGTGGAAATGCCGCTCATTTCTTAAGCACTGTCACTCATTCTATTTGTTGTCTCAACACTACTGCCCAGCCAAAAGCCCAAATATTTTGCACTCAGTCAGTTTTTTGTTTCTTCTGGTCCTTGTGCAAGCAAGGCATGTTGTAAACAAAGGAGAAGCATGAACCCATTTTTAAACTCCCCAACCTCTTTGATTAGCAGTTATGCTGGGTTTTTATCAGTTGGTAGGTTGAGAAAGGAATTGTTTTCTGCCAGGTGTAAATTTGAAATTATATTGTATTTTTCTGTATGCAGTGTTCTGTCAAATATTTTAGAGCTAAGCTAAGAATATACTACTCTTGGCTTAGAAAAATAATTTTTTAAATTAATATTTTAAGGGAGGAAAATAGCTTTCATTTCTTTTTCTCCAGTGAGGGTTGGGTAAAGTGTAGTTGACATTAATTATGGAGCCATAGTTAGGTATCCTGTTTAAGTTAATGGTGTAGAAATAGACCATTGTTTCTGATATGTTGGTTTAGGATGGATGGCTGTTAGGTTACTACATTTAGGATTTGGATTGGTTCAGATTTTTATAAAAGTTGAATCAGAAAAATTTGATACTCCTTTGAGATGGCACTTATGCTAGAATTGAGAGAATTAATGTTTTCAGAGTGTTTCCTCATTCACAACTTTAAAATGTCCAGTGTTACAAATTTTCTGTAGCATTTATTCCCCTTCTATTTGTGAGTAGTAACTTTATTTACAGAACAGTGAATCTTGAGTATTGAGGCAGTACCTCGCCTAATCTTTGAATCGCTGTTTTACAAAAGCTCTGCCAGAGGAGACTCAGATGGGTTTGAGATCCATTATGCTTCATGAACAAGTTAAAAACTGGTAGTCAAATGAGATAAAACACAGTGAAGTAATTTAACAGCAACTGTTTTGACATGGGGGTGGAGTTCTGAGAGCCACTGTTATTCTCCAGTGGTCAGTGGTACAGAACACAGTGAAACCAAAGTTGTGGATAACATATCTTTTTAAGGTAATCACAAAGCTCTTGTTGCAATAGCAATCTATTTTTACTCTCAAGATTTTCCTTCTGAGCTGCGTGGCAGATTTTGGTGCTATGTTCAAAGTATTCTTTAATAGTCGTTGTTGTTAAACTTTGTAATTGAATATAAATAATTTTAAAAAATTAAAACCAACACTGGATTTGATTTTCCCTTTTAAAATAAACTTTAGCCTTGTCAACAACTGAGTAGTTAATGTCTTAGTCATCTAACATCTTGGAGAAATACTTAAAATGAGACTGATGGGAGAGGACCTTTTCTATTAGGTAAAAGGACAATGTAAAGCAAAAAAACAAATGACTATAATCACAGCCCTTTTGTTTTAAGATTCACCAATAATGTCTCTTTCTGATAACAAATCCACTGAAATTAATGCTCTCACAGGAATTCTTCATCATCATCATAGATGAACTATATTTCAGTATAATTGTCTAGTAGTGTTGTATGTTTTATTTTATTTGAAACATTATTTTCAGAAGGCTCGATCAGTTGTCTGTGGCACAAAAAATACTTTGACTTTGATACTCTTATTACTCCTTCATTATATTAATTAAACCTGTAGGTAAAGCAGTAAATTAGCATTGAGCTAAGATTTTATTGTATTTCATGAAATTTTAGAACTACATTTTACTGATTTTTACCTGGAGTTTATTGGAAATGCAAAATCTTAGACTCTACCCCAGGTATCCTGAATCAGAATCTGAAATCTACCTTTTAACGAGTTCTTTAGGTGATTCCTGTGCATTTTAAAATTTGATAACTGGTCTAGTGCTCTACCCTAAGTAAATTAATATAAGGAACTAATTTACTTTGAAGATGTTAAATGACATGCCCAAAGTGATACAGCTAGTTAGTGGAGAAGCATGGATGGATTGGTTGCTCTTACAATTCTGTGCTTTAGTTTCACATTATCTTCTTTTGACTCCAAGATGTTCATAAACTATAGTTACTTAAGGATTATTTTATTTTCTTTCCATCCCACTAATCTTTATCCAGTTTTTAATCCCGCCCCCTTACCCCCCTTAGAATCAAAGGTAAAAACAGCTATCCATTTACTGAGAGGATCAGTGCTGTACTAGTTTAGAGATTAGGAAGGGAGGAACACTGCCACAGTTTGGGGCCAGGATGTAGGCAATGTTCCCTCCCTGCTTTCTCAGTCTGTCCTCATGGTCTTAGTTTTACTTTATAAAAGTCACTGTCAAGAATCTAGGGACGAGTTGTTTAATCTTCCCTATGAATGCTATTTCAAGGATACACTAAGTAAATCAAGGTATAACAAGTTTAAACATATTTATTCATTATAGTTGAGTCTAATATACACTTTACGTGGTGGGTTATTTTTTCATTTTCATGGACAGAATTTGTTATTATAATGTTAGTAGTCATCAGTGACTCTAAAGCCCCACCACAATGGAAGAAAGATAAGAGAAAATGAGCATTTGGTAATATTAATCAGCCTCTTGACCACCAAATTTACCATTTTATCCTGACTCCTTCCTTTCCTCCATCCCTCTCCGAGTGAGTGGTTCTGAAGCACAAATATCTGTACCTATGTATTACACCCAGCCCTGTCCCTAGTATTGCTCCCAATACTCCAGTGAAGACCTTGATCACCTCCTGCCTTGTGTACTGAATTAGCCTTTTAGCTGGTCATCTTACTTTACTTTTTAAAACTGTCCAGTGTCTCCAAACTGTTGAACCTGCTATTTGTGGTCTCTTCCTCCTGAACCGCGTCTCAGCTTCCTCCTTTCATATTGTATATGCTAGGTTCCCTTTGTCAGGGACTTTTTCATTTTTTCAGTCCCCTTGGACTGTCTTTAAGTCAGTTTACATATGAAACCCTCCATGACTACCTGTGTCCCCCAATCCCCAACTTAATCTCTGCCTTCTTTAAACTCCCTTCCATTGGAGTTTATTAGAGAACAATAGTTATACCAAGTATTGAAGATTTGTGTTTATCTTTGCTATTAATCAGATAAACTACATTGGGAGTCTGATTCATCTTTGATCTCTTTAGAGGAACACAATAATGAACAAGACACATGCAATCTATCATAAGGAACTTAGTCTTAAGGAATTTACAGCCTATTTGGGCAGACAATCATTAAATAATCTTAAAGAGAGAACATTGAAACTGTGGTTAAGTGCTGTGGGGTAGAGATACATGATTTCATGGAAGCATGTAGTAGTGGTTTTAGAAAACTTATTTGCAAAGTGAGGATTGATCTAAGATCTAAAAAGTGAATCAGGCAAAGAAGGGTAGAGAAGTGCTATCCAAGCAGGGTGTATATTATGAGCAAAGGCCCTGAGGTGAGAAGGAACATGGCAAGTGGGACTAAAAGCAGACCCAGGTATTGAGGTTGCAGAGTGTGTGTGGTGTAAGATAAGGCTGGAGAGATGGATAAGGGTCAGATCATGCATGCTACAGAATTATTAGTTTTTACCCTCAGATCAGTGGAAACCCATCGAAGTGTTTCAAGCATGAAGATAGGATCTGAGTTTCGCATCTTTGGCTGCAATGTAGAGGATGAATTGGAGAGTGGAGGGGGCTCAGCTGTGGGTATGGGCAGTCTGTTGTATTTGAACAACTATGGTAACAAATTACATCCCAAATCTCATTGGCTTAACACAGAAAAAATTCATCTCTGTCACGTAGAGTTCAGCAGAGCTGGGCAGCCATCTTCTGTCTTAAAGTGTATCCACCAAGGTCATCTTGTCAAGAGAAGGTGGAGCTAGATCACTTTAAGAGCCAGGCCCGGAAGTGGTTTATATCACTGTGTCTTACCTGTTGTTGTAGAGCAGAACTCAAGTTATATGGCCCCAGGTGAACTTTCAAGGAAGGCTGGGGAATGTCGTCTTTCTTTGTGCCCAGGAAGAGGGAAACAGTATGGCACACACACATCCTGGTCTCACTCCCCTCCCCTGTAGTCACTCGGGAGGTTATTGCAAGGGTTCAGAACAGGCAGTGGTGTCTTGGGCTAGAAGAATGGCAACAGAGAGGGAGAGATATGAGTATCTTGGAAAAATACGTGAGAATCTAAAGAGCTAAGTGAAGTGAGAGAGAAGGAATTAGAGGATGTCTCAGGGTTGAGGCTTATGTAACTAGGATGGTGATGTCTTAGAAAAAGATATGAAAATATTTTCCTGAGAAAGGAAGAATGACAAGAAGGGGACTTTGGACATGCTGAGCATCAGATCCCTTTGAGACATCCAGCTGGAGATGTTAGGTAGGAAAATGTGTGCAAAGGCTGCAAGTTCAGAAAAGCAGAAGTCTGAACAATGTGTGAGTCATTGGAATTAGATGATTGAAACCTCAACCTTGGATAAAATCTAGAGATTATACAGAGTCCTTTCTTTCTACCTGCACTGCCATCCTGCCATCAGCATCTGCTTTCTGCCAAATTGCTCTGCCATCACGCTCTCTGACCACAGCTGAAACTTTTGATGTCCTTGGAGCCCATTTGCTTGTCTTTGGGTAATTGATTCCCTTTGGTACTCTGCATAACAGCTCTTCTAAGTCTTTACCTAGTATGCCCTCATATGCTGTGCTTCTTCTCCTGGCTTATACTTCACAGAAAAAATACAGCCTGTCAAACACAATTTTTAGCAGTGTATCATTCTTCCTCCGTTACCCTCCCTCTTCCTATTTTAAAGGAAACTAAGGCTAACACCTCCATCTATGCTATCTCCTCAGTCTCTTTAGAGTTCTGCCTCTTAATTATGAGTGGTAATGAATATTCTCTGGAGCCAAATTGCAAGAGTTCAAATCTTACTTCACTACCAGTTTCTTCGTGACCCTGACCTCAATTTTCCTATCTGTAAGAAACAAATAATAGTAGCTTTCTCATAGAATTTGTTGTAATTTAGAAATGTCTGACAGTAAGTACTCAGTATTAGGTTTTTGTTTTCTTTTTTATTTTTAGTGCTTTGGCTTCCTTTCTCTTGTTCTCTCAAGAGCTCTTAAATTTTTAAGTATGATCAGAATTTCCCCATTAAGAAGACAACTTCCATAGTTAGCACTCAGCGTTCCCTTTTCCCTTTACCATTAACCCTCCTGTGTTTTTTACCTCCTCAATTCCCTTGAATCTTCAGCCCATTTCCTTGGACTTCTGCCCCTTTCCTCCAGTCTCCTGAAATGCTCGGAGGCCCGGTTGTCGAGCCCAGTTGTCTGTTTTCAGACATTCTCAGGCTTTACATTTTTTGGTGTTGATGATCTTCTTCTTCAAAATACTCTCCCTTGGCTTCTAGGATGCTGTTTTCTCCCTTGGCTTTCATATTATTTCTTCTTAGTCTCCTTGACTTGTTTCCCTTTTGCTATGTAATGTTTGTCCCTCCATGGTATATTGACTGTAGTCTAAAGTATCTAATATATCTATACTTATATTTCTGATTGAAATCTCCACCTAAATGACTTGCACATTCTTCAAAATTAGCACGTCAAATTGTACCCATCTTCCCCTTCTGTTTAAACACCACAATTTTTCTAGTCACCAGTCTGGAGAATACCGGGTCTTCTTTTGATGCTGCTACTTTATGTTTCACTCAGTTATAATATATTAGTTCTACTTTGAAATGTATGTGGACTTGTTTTTTTGTATTCAGCTCCACTGCCGTAGTTCAGAGCTTTCTCCTCTGGGTATTTGTAGCTGTCTCAGAAGTGGTCTTACTGTTTCCAGCGTCTTTACCATTTTCTCATTCACAGTCTTCAGCGTCAATTTCCTCAAGCAGAAGCGTCTCCTCATCAGAGACCTTCATAGACCCTATCATTCATAGAAAAAGCCCAAACCCCTTCTTACTGAGGCTTTTGAAGTACCTATAAATTACAGCTTGATTTGGCTGAAATTAGTTGCATTGTAATTGCAGAATATACTTTCTTTCCTGTTTTCAGTTACTAGTACCTGATTAATTTGGTTAATTTCCAATTTAGAATTTAAAGTGGATGAAACAGATCACTTAGATATTGACAGATAAATTTAAATATTGATTGGTTAGGTATAAGGCTTTAAATACTACCTTCATGTTTTTAAAGATGGGTTGAGCTAGTGTGGCTAACAAATCAACATTATAGACTTGGGAGTTACAGGAATTGGGGTCTGCTTTTAGTTATTCACTGTTTTGTAACTTCGAACATTTTATTCATCTCTGTTCAAAAAAAGCAAAATAAAGATTCTTAACATGCTGAACACACATGAACTGTGAAAATCAAAACAGTACTACTTCTAATTCAGTAAAAGGTTTAAGGAAAGTACTTTTTAAAAGTAGGAAGGAGGCTGTGGATGGTATGGCTAAGCTGGTTTGAGTGTCATCCTGTAAACTGGAAGGTCTCAGGTTCAGTTCCTGGTCAGGGCACATACCTAGGTTACAGGCTTGGATTCTGTATGAGAGGCAACCAACTGGTGTTTCTCCTCCACACCTTCCTTCTCTCTCTAAAATCAATAAGCATGTCCTCAGATCAGGATAAAAAAATAAAACTAGGAAAGTGATAAAATTATATAGATTTGGAAGTAATTTTCTAGTCTTAATTTTCTGTATTTATCACTTTGTTATTTTAGAGTGAAATGTCCATTTATAAACAAAATGTGGATTAGATTAGGTAGAATCGAAGTGGATTAGATGGGATTGAAGTATATCAGCTCTTAATGAATGATTAAATGGTCCAATTACCTTAATGTTAAATGAATTCTGGGATCTCAGTGTATTTTAGCTCTCAGAATTCCTATATGAATTTTTAAGTAACAGGTTTATTGAGATATAATTCATACACTATAAAGTATAGTTCACTGGATTTTCAGTATATTTACAGAGTTGTGCATCTACCACTGCTATCAAATTCCAACACATTTTATCACTCAAAAAACAAAACAAAACCCATATTCATTAGTTGTCACTCCCCATTCCTCTCTCCTCTTAGCTCCTGAAAACTGCCTAAGCTTCCTGTCTGTGTATTTGCCCATTTTGAATATTTCATAGAAATAGAATCACACAATGTGGCCTTTTCTGTCTGGCTTATTTCACTTAGCATAATGTTTTTCAAGGTTCATCCCTCTTGTAGCATGTGTCAACCTCATTTTTAGGGCAGAGTAATATTCCATTGTATGGATATACCACACTTTGTTTATTCATCAGTTGATAGACATTTGGGTTTTTCCTAATTTTTGGCTACTTTGAATTATGCTGCATTCCTCTTGTATATATACCTAGGAGACTGGCATTGTTAGGTGTTACCTGCATGTTTAACTTTTTGAGGGACTGCCATACTGTTTCCCTAAGCAGCAGTACTGCTTAACAGGTCTGTCAGCAATGTTTAAAGATTCCAGTTTTTCAGCAGCCTCACCAACATTTCTTGCTGTTGTCTTTTTTGTTACAGCCATCCTAGTGGCTGTGAAGTAGTAGCTCATTGTGGGTTTGCTATATATTCACTACCCTGATGACTAATGGTGTTGAGTATTTCCCCCAAGTGCTTATTGACCATTTTTCTATCTTCTTTGAAGAAATGTCTACTCAGATCCTTTAAATTGGGTTATTTGTCTTTTTTATTGTTGAATTATAAGGGTTTATTATATATTCTGGATACAGCTTTCTTATTGGATATATGATTTACAAATGTTTTCTCCCAGTGTATGGGTTATCTTTTCATGTCACAGGCATTTTTATTTCTTAATCAAATTACTTGACATTAATTTTGGGTTATCATTAAAGTTTTTGCATTGCTTAGTATTTATATTCTATTAAGTTTCAGTTACTGCTTTAGAAAAGATAACATGCAAACCAAAGTAGTTAATGAAGCATACAAAAATTATGGACACAGTAAAGTTAATGTGAACAGCACATTCCTCAAAGATGAAAAGGCTAAAAATTGGTTTTAGAGCTTTTGCTATGAAGATCTTGTATAACTCCTTCCTCCTCTCAAACCTAAAGGTTTATTTTTCTTGTCAGTATAATCCCAAATAAAGCTATATTCTTTGTTACAGCAGTAAACACTTTTTTTATTTATTCTTTTTTTAAATTGAGATATAATTGACATTCAACATTATATAAGTTTAAGGTATACAAGGTGTTGATTTGATTCATTTATATATTGCAATACGGTTATCATCATAGCATTAGTGAACACCTCCATCACGTTACCTAATTATCATTCCTTTTTGTGGTGAGGAACAATTAAGATCTAGTCTCTTAATAATCTTATTTATTCTAATCTTAGATTAAAACTTGGAGTTTAAGTGAAATTTTAAGGATATAATGTTACTGAATATTAATCACATAATTTTGAAATGTGAGTAGACCAAAGAGAGACCTTTTAATTCTTTTATTAACAAAAGCCATGACATAGGAATGGAATTTTTCTAACGCAGCTGCTCTGATCATCTATTACGCATTATGAATATAATTTGGGATGATACTAATAACCATACTGGGGAGATGACTACCTCAGTAATGGCTCTGAGTAACCATTATAAGAAGAAAATAATCCAGTACCTCGGAACTACCTTTTTTTCAGGTTTTAGGGTAGGAAGGGCTGCATAAATGATTCTTTCTAGTACTCTCACATAATAGTGATGAGTGGCTTATATATGCAATCTTCTAGAAAGTTCAGTGGCTGAAGTTAGTGATTGCAGTTCAGGTATCCCAGTTTCTGTACTGGATGATAATTATAGCTTAAAAATTGTAAGTGTATGTCAGCCTATAAATTATAAGCCTCTTTTTGACTTCCTTTTCTCGTTATAGGCCTCAGGAGTGCAAGTTGCTGATGAAGTATGTCGCATTTTTTATGACATGAAAGTTAGGAAGTGCTCCACACCAGAAGAAATCAAGAAAAGAAAGAAGGCTGTCATTTTTTGTCTCAGTGCAGACAAAAAGTGCATCATTGTAGAAGAAGGCAAAGAGATCTTGGTTGGAGATGTTGGTGTAACTATAACTGATCCTTTCAAGCATTTTGTCTCAATGCTTCCTGAGAAAGATTGTCGCTATGCTTTGTATGATGCAAGCTTTGAAACCAAGGAATCCAGAAAAGAGGAGTTGATGTTTTTTTTGTGGTAAGCAGTGATTAAAAAAATAGCCTCTGTGAAACTCAGAGTTAATTTCATTGTTAGCTTAGCATTTGGGGAACCAATACCTAGGGCCAAAGTGATTTTCAGTCCACCTGTCCACGGTCATTGTCATTTAATTTTTATTTACAAGGTTTCATAAAATAAAGTTTTAGCTGGATTGATGCTTGTGAGACAAAACTAAATTTTAACTTCTCTTTGTTTACTTGAAAGATGATTTTAAATAATTGATTATTTTGATGGTGTAAGGGACAGGGAGTAGATTTCTTTGCATCCTCTGAACTCCTTATATGAGGGGGGACCAAAAAAAGACTGGAGTTATTTTCTAAAGGTGGGCTCTTGTGTTACATACTTTCCCCACTAGGTGAGTGTTCTAAGAACCCGTCTGTATCAGTGTACCAGCTTGCCATGTTTTGAGAGGGTGTGTTTGGCTTCAGTGAATTTTTTTTAAGACACTTTCAGTGCGTTTGCTCATTTCACAACTGCCCATACTGTGCTTAGTGTTCAGCAGTTTTTGACCCAAACAGCATGACCCTAGTGCCCCGCCCTACCTATTCACCTAATCTCCCCCCAGGTGACTTGGCTGATAAAAAAAGTCCTCAAAGGTAACTTAATGATGGTGTTGCCTGGTGTGTTCCTCTTTGGGTCCAACTTCTTTGGGACTCTCTGGGCTTCCTGGACTTCCTGAAAGTTTATTTCCTTTGATAGATTAGGGAAGATTTCCTTCATTATTTGTTCAAATAAGTTTTCAATTTCTTGCTGTTATTCTTCTCCTTCTGGCACCCCTATAATTCAGATATTAGAACGTTTCAGATTGTCCCAGAGATTTCTCAGCCTCCCAAGATTAAAGACAAAACAGCAATCTTAAAAGCAGCAAGAGGGAAGGAAAGAGTTACCTACAAAGGAGTGCCCATAAGGCTATCAGCTGATTTTTCACAAGAAACCTTGCAGGAAAGAAGTATTCCAAGTCACAAAAGGCAAGGACCTACATCCAAGAATACTCTATCTGGCAAAGCTGTCATTTAGAATGGAAGGGCAGATAAAGTGTTTCCCAGATAAGGTCAAGTTAAAAGAGTTCATCATCACTGAGCCATTATTATATGAAATGTTAAAGGGACTTATCTAAGAAAAATATCAAAAATATGAACAGTAAAATGACAACAAACAACTATCAACAAATGAACCTAAAAAAATAGAAGAAAGAAAAAAACAACGAAAACAAAAACTGAGCAAACAACTAGAACAGGAACAGAATGAGAGAAATGGACATCACGTGGAGGGTTTTCAGTGGGGAAGGGGGAGGGAAGGAATAGAGGGGGAAAGGTACAGGGAAGAAGCAGCATAATTGGTAGGCATTAAATAGACAGGGAGAGGTCAAAAATGGTATATGAAACAGAACTCAAAGAACAACCCATGGACATGAACTAAGGAGGGGGATGCTGGAGGGTTGGGGGTGCAAGGCAGAGGGGGGATAAAGGGAGAAAAATTGGGAAAATTGTAATAGCATAATCAATAAAAAAAAAGTCCTCAAAGGAAAATGTTTGCCATTGTGAAAGAGGAGAAACAAAAAATGGTAGAAGCACTTAAAAGGCATCAAAATCAGTGAATTCAAAAACTGAGCAGTGGAAAAATGTCTTGATAGGTGTATTGCATCAGATGGAGAGTACTTTAAAGGTGACTGGAGTTTAAACAGTAAGAATAAGTACACATTTTTTTATAAATAAGTTCCGGGTTTCTTGGGTCCTCCCCACAAGCTAAAATTCCTCTAAAAATTCTTCCTAGAGTACTGAGAAGAAAATTTATCTCAATAAAATCCTTCTCTAACTTGCAATGCCAGGAATCAGTTTCCCACTTTTTAAAACATCCATACTTTACTTGTGTCTCTGGTTTGCTACTTTTGAAGTTGGTACTGTCATTGCCTCCAAGCTATTTGCTCAAGTTCACATTGTCCATAAGGCTAGCCACTAGCCACTGTGGCTATTTAGATGTAAAGGAATTAAAGTTAAATACAATTTTAAATTTATTTTCTTAATTGAATTGCCACATTTCAAATGCTTAGTAGCCACATGTGACTAGTGGCCCCCTTATTGGGTAGCACAGATAGAGAATTTTTTCATCATTACAGAAAGCTGTACTGGACAGCATTGTTCAAAGTAGTGAAAGAGTGTTATAAAGTGATTTACGTGACCTTTTTCTTGAAAGGCTGTTTAAATGAGTTATCCTGGTCTTTTCAAGTAAGTTAATACTTGAGATTAAATGTGATTTAAAAGCCACACCTGTATCCCTCATTTAATTTATTTTAAACATCTCTTGATATGGAATTCATACATAGTCAGACTATTTCTAGCTCCCAAGGGGGAAGGGGAATGGTAACAGCCTCTTATTTGGGGGGAGTAAGAGTCCTTTTAATACTTTGGCCTGAGCCAGGGCAAGGCAAGGGGGTGTTTAGCTCTTAGCTGTGTGCCACCAAAATAGCTTGGGGTGTGGGACTAGGAAGTCAGAAGAACTCTGATTTAAAGGAATGTAACTCTAGATCACACCTCAGTTTCATTTCAGCAAGCCCATTGCACTCAACTAAACCAGAACTCTGTGAGGAATATAAATATGAGGTCTAGGTGCATTCATTAGGGCGGCTTACAGTTCTGCAAATGAGGCAGCTGCATACATACATACATACATGCATACATACATTCATACATACATACAGAAAGTAGTTAAACAAAAGGAGCACATTCCTGATGTGAGTGATGGTGCATTTGTTCAACTTCATTTCCGTTACATGCCAGGTATTGTATTACGGCCTGGGAAAACAGCTATGAATAAAACAGGATCGAGTCCCTGCTCTTCTGGGATTTACAGCTGAGTGGCAGATAGGGCAGCTGAAGAAAGATTTTGGCTTTTCAAAAATTTTTGTATTTATTAAAAGAAACTTACTCGGTAAGGTTTGGCTTTTAAATTGGTGAATTCAGGGCGGGGGGAATTTAGGTTTAGAGGTGTGAGTACGCAAAACAGCTTTTATATTATTATTTATTAATGTATTATTTTCATATGAAAAACTGTAAACCTACTTCTGCCCCACCTTGTATTTCCTTCATTTGTACTATTATCCTCTGTTTTTTATACCTTTTTTGTTTCATAAGGAAGAACATTTGGGAAATAAAAATAGAAGAAAAGGAAATTCCATGTTAGTGCAGTGTTTTACTTTGCACTGTTGCTTTTTTAAAGAAAAGGCGAAACGTTTAGGAATGTTCCATTACAGTCTCTGTTTAAAGGGCCCAGAGAACGCCTCTTAAAAGTATTTCAAAAGTCTGGTCAGAGTTAAATCAAAGCAGCAAATGGGTCCCTGCCCTATATTCTATGAGAAAAATACTTTGCATCTGCCAGACCTGAGGCTTTGCCCGCTTCCTTGGATCTTAGAGTTGGGAAGAAGAAGCCCCTGAGAGGCAGAGACTGCCCTTTTTCTGGATCCCGAGACTAGAATCTCTCTGCCTACAGTGTGAGGAGCAGACTGGGTGAGGTCCATGCCAGCCCATGGGATTAATGAGGGTGGAACATCCTGGAAATATGGCAGCGAAATGGAATCATTTAGTGCTTAAAAGTATGTAACTACACTCCATTTACCCTTCGGTATCTTGGTAGTGTGGAGTGGTGGTGGACCTGAGGTTGGGTAGTGTTGGGGGAAATGATGCGTTCATAGATAGCAGTTTCAGTAGAATGGGATTCTTCTGTCAATTGTTAATGCTGCTGTTATTTTTCAGTATTACTGGTGAAGAAAGTGGTGAAGTGAATGCTTTCCTTTTAGTATTCATTCAAAAGGAGGCCAGCCCAAAAATATTTGTAAATGCAAGATAGTAGTAATATTGACAATTAAAACATAGCTATTGCAGAATTGTCATTAAGCTTTAAAAAAGAAATCTTTCTGACATGTTTTATCATGTTAGACTAAGATGGAAGACACAAGTACTCATGAGGTCAGAATTTGCTCTTAGATTAGACATAAGTGAAGGGACTGGGGAAAGGTAAGAAGGAAACTTTATTTGTAATACATTCTTTTTAAGAAAACAATCTGAAGTAAAAATGCTAAACTTGCTATAGCATTTCTTAATTAGAGGTGGTAGATATTTGACTTACAGATTAAGAAATCTGTAGGTACTTCTCTGTATTAAAACTTTTTCCGATCCAAAGGGGTTAAGAATCTTATATAAAGATAATTGTTATTAGTCTAAACTCAAGCCTTTATTGATAAAGAAATTTTTTTTTAATTTGTTGTAAAGAAAACAAATTGGGCAATACATTGAATTTTCCAGTCAGTGTTGGTTCTTTTATTCTAGTCCCACTAATCTTACTTTTAATCGGTGGTTCCCTACTTTTTCCCGTCTTGGTCAGCCTGAGCCATTCTGTCTATGCCCAGCCATAACAATTCTCTCTAAAGAGGTAGGGATGTTGAAAAATTGTGCAGCTGAAAGAACTCTCCCAGGCTGTTCTGAGGACTTTCCCTCATTACTGATGCAAATGTTTAACTTGATGTAAATTTTACTTTTTCTAAACCAGCTTTTTGGTATCTCTTTATCCAGGGCTCCAGAGCTAGCACCTCTGAAAAGTAAAATGATCTATGCAAGCTCCAAGGATGCAATCAAAAAGAAATTTCAAGGTATAGTCTACATTTACTGCCAAATACTTAAAGGTGTGGTGAGCCCCTGGAATGGGGGCTGTCATCTTTTCTGTGAAGCACCTTATTTCCTTTGGAGGACCTTGGCCACAAAGGATGGAAGCACTGCCTGTTTTGAGGGAAAAACCAGAAGGTTGAACCTCGTTTTTAATGTGTCCCCTGCCTTGTGCTGGTCACTTTGGGTCTACATATCCCATGTTTAGTAACCCTGTTCTCTCTACATTGTTGCACATCACTTGTTCAGGCTGGTTTTAAACTAGTTTGACATGCTGCCAAGTTTCTCACATAACGGATGGAGACTAATTGGTTTACATTGGTCATACTAAATGATAAATTTGCTCTTGCCTTTGAATGTAGTTGACATAACAAAGTTGAAAAAGGAAATGCATGTAAATGGGAAAGGATAGTTTTACCTCTAGCTTTACTTTGAATTGGTATGATTTTTAGGTAATTGACTCGTCTGTATCCAAAGGAAAGTTCACTTCTTGAGCTGCCCAGTTTGTTTGCCTTGCCCACTGGGCGACTGAGATCCTGATGCGAGGGCCTGACCATACTGACTGTTCCCAGCCGGGAGGAAATGTTGGTATGATGGGAAGAGCATGGGGCAAGTGCCCAGAGGCCTGCACTGAGTGCTCAGCTTGTCATCTAACTGCTGTATGACCTTGACCAATGCTGCTTAATCAATGCTGGGCCTTGATTCTCTCAGCTGTAGAACAAGAGATCATCTAGGTTGTGTGAGCTCAGTCTCCAAAGAGCTATCTCCAAACAGCTGGGTGAGCCATGGCCATAAGGGCTCAGCCCAGTGTGGTTTTTGTTTTGTTTTACTGTGACGGATTTTTACATTCTTGTAATTGAACAGGTTTTCCCTGTTTTGTTTTATTGTACTTAGGGAAACAAAATTCTCGCTTTCTTTCCTGGAACCTGCTGCTGCGTGTGTCAGGGCTTGTCAGGTTCTCCATGCCTTTGGGTTGATGTCGGGCCGTTCCCCAGAAGTGTTTTCACCGGTCGGTTAACTGATGTTTTTACATGACTCCTTAGCTTCAACACTTCTACAAATGTAATTGAAAAGGATTCAGGGTGCATTCCTCTTACCACTTATCATCCTTATTCTGCATTGCCTTCCAGTAAAGGGAATTGCTACATACACTTGACCTGATCATATGAAAGATGGCCACTGTGTCACCTTTTCCTAGTGAAACCATCACTGACTTTCTGTAGTCAATCCTAAGTGGTCCAAAAGCTTGCTGACTTGATAATGCTTTCAGCAGCTTAAGAAATGGTCTTAAAATTATGGAAAATCAGAAACAATGTAGCTATTTAAAAGATAATTATTTACAGAGAAGCTACTGTATATAACCACATAATTGAGCTCATTCTGCAGTGTGGTGATATAATTTTTCTTAGAAAGCAATTAATATATTTTACATAGTTTTCCTTGATAGATTTGTTAAATATGTAAGACCACTAAGGAGCTGTTTTGTAGGACAAAAGAGTGCCATTTGTAAATATTCTTACTCTTCAACACAGTTGACTTAATCAACTGTAATCAAAACATCAAATTCATATTTTTACTTATATTTTAAAAACCAAAAAAAATATTGCTAGACTTGTTTTTTAAATTTTTAGTGAAGTACATCTATTTAAAAAAGCCATACATCATAAATTTTTGTAGAACTCAGTGAATTTTCACAAATTAACATTATAATAGTTATTTCTTGATTTAAGGACCAGTAAGAAGTCTCACTTGTGCCCCTTCTAGTCACATTTCCTTTTACTACTTCCTCCATAGAGTAGCCAATACCCTGGCTTCTAACAGCAAAAAAATAGCTTTGGCTGATTTTGTGTTATACAAATGTAATCATCCAGAATGTGTGCTTTGGTGTCTGGCTTCTTTTACTCAACATTATGTTTGTTAGACATTCCTTTCATACGTGTAGTTACAGGTTATTCTTACTACTGTGTAGTGTTTTGTTGTTTGTGTATACCATAGCTTTTCTATCCATACTAGAACTGGTCTTTTAAAACAGTTTGACATTTGCCCCAGCCAATGTTGGATGGAGCTTTGTCCCATACACCAAAAGGTTTCAGGTTCAATCCCTGGTCAGGGCACATACCTAGGTTGTGGGTTCGATCCCTGGTTGAGGTGCTCATGGGAGACAATTGATCAATGTTTCTTTCTCACATCATTGTTTCTTTCTGTCTCTCTCCCTCTAAGAATCAATAGACATATCCTTGGGTGAGTATTAGGAAAAAAACAGGTAAACCACTGCCATGATCCTAAACAGAATTATTATTTTTCCTCCCTAGGCATAAAACATGAATGTCAAGCAAATGGGCCAGAAGACCTCAATCGGGCTTGTATTGCTGAAAAGCTAGGCGGATCCTTAATTGTAGCTTTTGAAGGATGCCCTGTGTAGATCATCGTTCAGTGCCACAAATCAAAAGCTTCCATGTTTAATGTTATCCTCTTGCTAATAAGTAAAGCAAATATATTTAGGCCAGGGTCTCATGGAGGGAGAGCTATCTTGTCATCTGTTAGGGTAAATTAAATATTCTATAAACATGTGCAAACAGCCCTAAATAAATTTAAAATCTAAAGTTTTATTGGTGTGAAATTAAATCCTTATTGGCCAAATGCCTATTTTTAATGAGCTGGCTTGTAAAGATTTTTGCTGAGCTCATGATTTTTAGTAATACAGTTCACAAAACAGTATAAGGTCATATGAAGAGAATTATTACATCTTTGTTAACCTCAGCAATCACTTTGTTTCTTTAGAGAATTGGTCATAATCTGGTTATAATTTTCACTGAAATTTTCTATTAAGCTAAACTAAATAATGGAAGATAATTCTCACATGTATGTAATAACACTAATTACAGTAAGATTAAATTAGGCAGTCTTTTAATTCTACCACATGTGTAGTGAAGACTGTCTCAGAATTGTGTACACTTTTATAATCAGCGCTGCTCTTGCAAAGCACTGTTTCAAGCATGTAGTTGGACTACAGGAAGCAACTCCTCACATCTGCAAAAAGCTCTCCCCTTACTAGTCGGGAGACTCTTCTGAGAGTGACCTTGCATCTTTATAATCATGATGTGTTCTCAGGAGAATGTGCAGTATCTTGTAACAACCGATTATGATGCAAATTAGGGCTCCACTGTACTACACTTTGTTAGTGAAAAAGATAAAACAGTATATTGATAAGCTGGGACACTTGTGATAGTTTTGTGTCTTCTTCAGAACTTCATTGCTTCCGGCACAATTAAGGTGTGGAAGAACACTAGGTATGTGTTTACCCTGGGGCCTGGGAGAGCTTCATATCCTAGAGCAATTCGTCAGTTGTATGTGAAGTGGGAACTGGTAAGACAAATGATGACACCACAGAAAGCCTGATGACACTTTTGGAAGTGATTGTCTTTAACATCACAGGCACAACACTTTGAACAATATAGAGATGCACAAACAGTTGAACTTAGAAGTAGCTGTATTGGCTTTATGTAATAAAGGAAGCATTTTTAACTTATCTCTTGTGTAATTATTCACTTGTGACTTGGGGATAAAGAAGTTTGTATTCCATATATGGGGCAGGTTGTTGGAGGTTTGGGTATTTTAGACAAGTCAAGTCACAAGTCACTTTCTCTTACTGAATAAGAAAACTGGGTTAAAAGTTGGGAGTCTTTTCTTATCCCAAATACCAGGCTTTTATCTTCTCTATTTGGGAGACCATAAAAAAGGCTGTAATTAAAATACTTCTTTGAAAATTGTCTAGAAAGTAGTGCTGGTTACTGGTTTACTGATAAGCTGCTTGTCATTCTTCCATCCCAAATTTCTTGTTTTGCCCTTTGCATTGCTTTTAGTGACTGCATATTAACAGATCTCTGAGAAGCACTGTAGGCCCAAGGCTGCCCTGCTCAGGAATCAGCAATGTAGATAGAGCCAGGTCGTCAAGTTTTAGAAGAAAGTCTTTTCTGTGGGTTTAGCTTATGACAGGAGGTGCGGCTTAGTTCAACCACCATTTCATGCAGGTGTACACCCACGTGTGTGTTGGGGGGTGCAGGTGGCGGCGAGGGTGGAGTGCTACGGGAGGGATTTCATGCAGTGTGCAGATCATATAATATGTAAACTTCTACCAACACTTCAGTCTTATTTCAGCAATTGGGAGTTGTTAGTTACTTGTATCTCTACATAGGCCAACTTTTGAGAAAGAATCCCATTGGAGTCCTAAGGGTAGGGCCCAAGAATCCTGCAAAATTAGAGTTTGCGACTTCAGCTGACATTGGTGAGAAACAAAACTACAGGTATACTCTACTTCTAGCGAACAGATTACGTTTTTACAAGTGTTAACGCATTACAGAATTGTTTGTGGAAAGCTGACTTACAATTCATCTAGTGAGTTTTCTTTTGCCCTAAGACAGCAGCAGATAAAGCCACTGCTAATAAAAATTCAGAACTTGACTATGAAGCTTGTTATTTCAGAATCATTAATCTGAGAAACAGTGTACATAATGACTTGAATAATAATGTGGAATTAGCCCTGGCTGGTGTGGCTCAGTGGATTGAGCATGGGCCTATGAAGCAAAGGGTCGCCGGTTTGATTCCCAGTCAGGGCACATGTCTGGGTGGCAGGCCAGGTCCCCAGTAGGGGACACATGAGAGGCAAGCACACATTGGTGTTTCTCTTCCACTCTTTCTCCTTCCCTTCCCCTCTCTCTAAAAATAAAATGTTAAAAGAAAATTATGTAGAATTAGGCTTAGTTGAGTAATTTCCTTGCAGAATTGCCCAGAGTGCAGCTTCTGTTTGCCGGGTGTGTTGCTCGAGACTGGATATGCCCAAAGACACATCACTTTGTCAAGGCTTGGGGCACTTCTGAAATTTAACAGTTTCCAGACCAAACTCCAACAAGTAGAGTCAATAATTGAAATGGTGGGAATGAGGGAAGTTCCAGGAGCCAGGTTCTCCATGGAGGGTTGTAATGAGCTGTGTTTGGTTGGCTAGGCCTCTCCTGTGCTTTGCCCAGTCACAGAAGGGCAGAAAGGGGCCTTACCCAGCCTGTAGCCAGTGAGTGCCCTTAGTAGCCACCCTTGAGAGGTCAAGTGACTTGCCTAAAACCGCATAATTCATGAGCAGCAGAACCAGGAAAACTTGGATTTCTTGTTTTCTGGTCTTGAGCTCTTGCCCTTGTACCTCTGGAGAGTTCTTTTCTCACACTTGGAATTCTAAGGGTAGATCTTATTAAGTGGGCTTTGAATCCTGTTGGACCAAAACCTGAAGGAGGTGTCTGTGGAGGGTGTTTAGTGGTTTTTAAAATATTCAGGACTCTACTAGCTCTGAAGTTGGTGGGCTAAGACTGATTTCCAACCAGTGTGCTGCAAGAATTTTTAAAAAATTAAGTGCCAATTTAGTCGGGCACTGACCTCTTTATATTAGACTGTCAAATAGGACAGCCAAAACAATAGCTGTCCCATGTGAATGAATCAAAATCATGCCTACTTTTTTGTCAGATTGGCTAAAATTATTTTTGGTGTGCCACACAATTTTAGTAATTAATATGTGCCATGAGATGAAAAATGTTGAAAATTGTTTGTCTAAGATGAGCGGTAGCACCACACCCAGGCTGTGACATACTGGAGCCAGGCCTTGGGAGAATAGTGTTTCCAGTTGGCAGGCCAGCCAGAGCCTTTGAGTTGGCAAATGTTGCAACCCAGCCTGGGTGATTCCTGCCTCCACACAACTTCATTCCAAGTGACTACTAAAGCCAGCACTCTAGTGGCCAGGCTTGGGTGTCTGTTCCACATTGTGGGACACCAGCGCGGCCTGTCAGCCTCTTGTGCTGCAATCTGCAGACTGCAGTTGCCTCCCATACCTCCCTGAAGTGCTCCTTCTCCACCTGATGAGCAAGCCTTGCCCAGGAACAGCCTAGTTAGTGACAAGGCCAGGCTGAGGCTCCCTGGCAAACTTGGGGCTCCCTCTGCTGGCCTGGGAGATGCCACTGCTGGGCCTAAAGGCTGCTCGGTCCTTCCCTCAGAGCTTGGCTCCAGGCAGGCAGGCTCTGAGGTAACACCTCCGAGAGCCCCCCGGGGCCCTTACACCCTGCACTCTTACCTCCTCTCCACAGCCAGACACTGGGTCCTCACCAGGTGGTTTGAGGGAATAGGGCTGTAACCAGAAACCAGATACTAGTCTTGCCCTGTGGAACCCAAAGGCAGCAATTTGGTACCCCCAGAGTCTCATGCCTTTCTTTCCCTGAGGTCCTCCCATCCCTGTGCCTTCAAAGTGCTTCTGCACAGCGTAGTTGTTCTGTTCTGCAGTCAGTCAGGGGAGGCTCCCAGGCCCAAGGAAGAACTAAGACCCAACCACTGACCTTACATAAGGCCACTGAGTATGGGAGGACAAGTTGTGCCCTCCCTCCATGGGAGGGTGCAGGGCCAACCCTCCATGGGATCTGAACATTCCAGATGACATTCTCCCGCCAAATAACCCCATAGGGTGCCAGATGCACAGCCAGGCACTAGATGAGAGATGGATTTGTAACCTGCTTGCCTTTTACCTGTTGAACTACCTTGCTTTACCAGGGAGCTACCTCTTCATGGGGGTTGTTTGCAAGATAGCGGGAAGGTTCACCTTCCGTGGGAACTGGTTCACATGAGAACCAGGCAGAGGCTGGACATGTGGCTGGCAGCAGTTTTTAATGGTCGCTTCCTCCTGCCATCTCCTGGCCAGGAACCACAACATCCATGTCCCAAGTCCCATGGGCGCTCTCTCCACTTCAGCCTCTCCAGAGTTCTAGAGCAGGTATGACGGTCTTATAATGTCTGTCTGACCTCTCCAGACCTTTAACCCTCACTTGTCCCCTGGGCCTTAACCCTTCTTCCCTTCCTGACAAATGCCTCCTGTTCTGGTGAACTCCAGCTCTAGCTTAAGCTTGCTTCTCTGGGGAGCCTTCCCAGAATTTCCAGCACCCTGATCCCAATATGAGAGCAACACATTAAGTGCCACACAGTGTGGTGAGGTAGCCCACAGATCAGGCACTCTGAAAACTAGGACCAGGCCTTGGTCGTGCAGGTTGTTGTCAGCATTGCCTGGCCTCTGGCAGCTGCTCCAAAAGTGGGGGGAGGGCTAAAGGCATGTAAAGGATACACATGCACAATGCTTCCCAAGGACTTGAGGTTCTCGTGACGACCATGCAGAAGAATCAAATCCACCACCTAAAAGGCTGCATGAGATGGCAGAGAGGTCACAGAGCATGTGGTGGAGGCTATAGCTGTCTTTCCCTGGGAGCCCACCATCCCCTCTGGCTGGCTGGACCTGATATCCAAGTGCTCCACCTTCCCCAAACCACGTTCAGCTAATCAGATCCTTCCAGATCCTTCCCCCCTCTCCTCTTTTCCAGGGTTCTGAGGCTTGGAAGATGGAAGTGGGACAGTGCTTGGTCCAGGCATCCCCTTGACAAAACTGG
Source organism: Carollia perspicillata (assembly GCA_004027735.1). Taxonomy (NCBI): domain Eukaryota; kingdom Metazoa; phylum Chordata; class Mammalia; order Chiroptera; family Phyllostomidae; genus Carollia; species Carollia perspicillata. Next base: position 25,683 of record PVKM010010510.1, read on the forward strand.
TTGTCTGTCCCCAAGAACCCAGACTGCTCAGATTCACCTTCCGTTGCTTGGGTGTTTTAACCCCTCCTGTGACTCAGCCTCTTAATCCTTTTTTTTTTTTTTTTTTGCTTAAGCTCCAGGATCCTATTTCTTACAAAGTCCCCGATACACTTCTTGGCCCAAAATTCTTCTGGATCACACTGTCTTGGGCCACCAAGGACAAAGTGGGTCTTGAGGTCACAGGAAGTCTCAGCTGGCTGGTCCAGCCCTTGGTCTGCCCCTCCTGAAGTGAGGATGTTTGTCCAAGCCCCAACAAGAAGGGCAGAGACCCCCTTATTCACTCATGGAGTTCATTTCACACAGTAGCCTCCGCCACCCACTGCTCTGCTCAGGTAACCTCAGATCCTTAAGGGTGGGGACCACAGTCAGTGCATCTGGCCACCACACATCCCAAGGCTATATTCACCCCATCTGGCAGGCACTGGGGCCTGAGTGGCACAATGGGGAAGATGCTGGGGACCAGGAAGCAACGCATTTCACCCCCCACTTTAGGCAGAGCTGTTGATCCCAACTTCAGAGAAACCAGAGCCACACTTGCTCTCTCCTGAGGGATCCAGCCACTCCTCATTCCTCATCATAGGCTCAGCAGCCAGTAGGGAAGCCCCAGAAGAGCAGACGAGATGGCAGTGCCGGGCGACAATGTTGGTTTTAATAGCATTAATATCCAGGAGGTCACACACCAGTTCTGGTTGGCAAGGGTGAGGGGCTTCGGCTTGGCTGGGCTGGGCTGGGCTGGGCTGGGCCCCTCCAGTCTGTGCCACAGCCTTTGAGACTCACCACCTGGTTCGCCCGCCTCCCAACCCACTGAAAGACAAAACAATTGCACTGATCGACATACAGATAGCCAGAGGTCCCGGCCTCCCCAGCACACAGCCTGGGGTCTGTCACAGCTGTTAAGGGCTTTGGCGTCTGCTCTGTGGTGGTCCAAGGGCTGGTCATGGGGAATAGTGTTTATTGAATGTGACAAAGGTTCTTTTACAAACTGGGGGTCTGGAAGATCTACTTCTGTGGTTCTAAGAGACTCAAGTCTCTAATGTCTTCTCTCAGAGCCACCAGAGTTGGGCCTGGACAACGCTGTGTTGGTTTATTTGTAAGGAATGTATAAGGCATTTTGGTAAGTTGAACAGTAACTTCTTTTTCCGCAGAGGAGACTCAGACAGAGGTGCCTTCCTTTGAGCTGCTACTGTCCTCCTGCAAACAGGGCAAAGGGAGAGAGTGGGCCAAGGAACCAAGGGGAGCACTTACCCCAACTCCTAGGGACCTCTAGGTCCCCCTGGACTTACACCCCGTAGTACTACAAGCCATTCAGAGAATACACAGGACATCTAGAGAACCAGAGCTGACTCCTGGGGCTGGAGGAGATGCCTGAGGATGGGCGGGAGCTGAGGGCCCCAAGTCTGGGTGAGGATCTTGGCCCTACAAGCTTTGGGGCGGCAGTCGGAGACACGCTTCTCACCAAAGAGAGCCAGGAAAGGGTAGGTACTGCACCTCCTGATGCTGCCTTCAGAAGTCTGTCCCCACCACCTTCTGCCCCGGGTCTGTGTCTATTTGTCTTGCTTCCCAGGAGTCCTAGGGCTCCCAGCACCACACCCACCCCTTTCATGCAGCCCTGGACAGAGCCAGTGGCCCTGCATAGACAGGACACTCACTGTTTTGTCCAGCTGCTCCTGCAACAACTTCACTGTATCCTTCTCCTTTGCCAGCTGTTCCTGGGTTACCTTCAAAAGCTCCTGTAATTTGGTGGCAGCACGTCCCAGGTCACTCGTTAACTTCTTCTCTTTTTCTAGTCTTTCCTGTGGATCAGAGGGTAGAAGGGGATCAGCCTTCATGTGCCACATATCAGGAAGGCTGCCTGGTTATGCCTGTTGGGCCCAGTGCCCTGGGAACTGAGAGCCCCATGAAGGTAGGAGGAGGCTGTCTCCTTGTTCCCCAGAGACATGCAGCAATGACCGGGAGCAAACAGCCCAGGCTACAGTTGAGTTGGTGCCCTGTCTACCATCACTGCCAGGAGAGCTTCCTGCGACACTGGGCGTGTTCTGATGTGCACTGTGCAACACAGCAGCCACTAGACAGATGTGGTGGCTGCTGAACACTTGCAGCATGGTCACTGCAACTGAGGAACTGACCTTCCAGTTTTATTTAATTTAAATTTAAATAGCCACATTGACTAGTGGCTGCCATATGGCCCTGGAGGTTTAGAAACTGAACCCCACCCCCCGCCATCAAATTAGGCTGCACCCTGCCTAAGAGGCTGCAAGGTGGCTCCTCTCCCATTCTATGTGGTGACAATGGGAAGCTGGCACCCAGAGCTGAACCTACTTGAGTCTTGGAGCAGAGCCCACCCTTCTACCTTCAGTTGAGTGACCGTGTCTGCTTCTGCAGACTCGAGGGGACCAGTGCGGAGTTTCTCCAGCTCCTCCTGTAGCCGGCACGCCGCATTCTGAGCCTTGGCAGAGAAGGTGCAGTACAGTTAGAGCATGGGGTCTGGGTGAGACACCTCACAAGTCCAGCTAGACGACTTGGGGACAGGGCACTCAGCACAATAACAGTTCCAGTCTGTGGACAGGACGAAGGTGACCAAATGCATAGCAACATCCCCAAGGGAGGGACCCTCCAGACCCACAACCACCTGCCTGGGCCACACCTCCACCATCCCCTACATAACCCACTCAGGGTCCCCCAAGTAGGGCCTGACCTCCTCAAACTCGGCCGTGAGCTTCTCCCGCTGCGTCTGCTCGTTCTCCAGGACGGCTTCTGTTTGCTCCAACTGCATTTTCAGCTGTATAGCAACACCACAAACATACTTTGGGAACCTGGCGAAGGACCCTCTTGGGGGCTCAGGGCTCCTGGGCAGGCTGGGATCTGGGGACGCCACCGTCTGGCTGTTTCTAGTGAGATTGCTCTTCCCTGTCTCCGGCCAGCTGCAGTGGCCTCTATCCACCAGCCAGCCAATTAAGTTGTTTCCAGAGCTTTCCCTTTGGGGGAGATGGTGCCTCAGCCCCCGGGTACAAAAGCTGATATGGCTACAGGGAGATGCTGATGGGATCTCTGCCGACCTCTAGCACCTTTAATGAGGCCTACAGCACAAGGAAGCCTCAGAGTCACTGGAGCAAGCCCCGCCCCACAGCGATATCCCCACCCAGCAACCATCCCACTATTATTCTGGTGATAGGCCTCTGCCTCCTGGTGAGGGCTTCTGGTGGCAATTACTTAGGTCAAAAGTCTAGAGAGTAAGCACCCTGCTAGTGATGTCCCAGCAAGGGCCACAGTGGGAGATCAGACCCCAGTGGCAGGCCTGGCTGCCCCTCCTCCCTCAGCCAGTCCCTCCCACACACCTTGTTAGGCTCAGGCTTCCAACCTCCCTGCCTGGACACCTTCCCTGCCCTTTCATCTGCTCTGTGGCTTCCTCAGAGCCTAGGTGAACTGGCCTAGGTATCTGGACAGAGTGAGGTGGGGAGAGTAGACAGTGGAGGCTACAGGGAGTGAGTGTTTAGCCAGAACAGAGGCCCAGCATCCCTGTGTAGAGGGGGCCCAGGGACAGTTAGTGACAAACATCCGAGGACGAGCTCACCACCCTAACCTCGACAGGGTCCTGATCTGCTTGGGGGGGATCTGGGGGGGAGGCCGGAGACCCAGCTACATCACCATCCTCTACGTGGCTCTTCATCTCACTCAACTGCTGCCTGACCTGAAACAGGGAGGGATGGGTTTGTGCCAATACTCAGCCAGATGCACACCCACCCGGCACAAACACACAGACGGCCCCTTCAGGAGCACTGCAGATGCTCTCCACAGCCAAAGCCCCTGCAGTGGACCTGGTTTGGTCATTGTGACCTATGTCGGAGTCCTCAGGCAGGTTCACTGGGGCAGGGGACCAATGCCTTGACCCCTCACCTGTGCCAAAACTAGGCCCAGGGCCCACTAGGGGCCTGGGCTGGTCTGACTCGTGTTCTGCCCCAAGACCAGCCAGCACAAAACCCTCCCCAGGAGCAAGGTGACCCCTGATGGACACAATGTACACAGAGCTAAGAAACCCAAAACGGAGTGAGAGGCAGCCACCTGGCTCAGCATGGATAGCACTGCCTAGGTCCTGGATTCCTGTCAGATGTTGTCCGCTGTTCTGAGCCCTTTTGGGGGTCTAGAAAAGATTATGAGATGACACTCATGTCTAATAAGGTCCCCCCACCCCTGAGCTCCACTGCTGGGGGCAGGTAACATATCTGGTGGTCCCCAAGACCCCAGACTATTAAGCCTCAGATCTGAAGAGGCAGCAGCATCACCCATGAAACTCAGGTAAAGGTTCCAGTCTGGGGATCTGGGTAGCCCTTGGCACGATGTTCCCAGGGTACACAGGTGACCTAAGGTGGGGCCTACTCCCTTGCTTCCTTCCCTCCCGCCCAACAGCCCCTACAGGTGAAAACCGACCTGCCCAGGCCAATCATGAGGAGTCAGGGGAGTCTTCTCCACACGTGCCTCCATCCTGGGCAGGAGCCTGTCACCCAGACCTTGCTTTAGGGAGTGGCCCTTGTGCTTAGGCGGTGACTCAGGATGGATGGCACCCACTCTCCAGTGCCACAGTGCCAAGTAAGGCCCCAGGGGAGTCAGGAGTGAATGCACCACACAGGGGCTGCTCGAGGCTCAGTGGATGCTGCCATGGGAACGGCAGCCCACGCATGAGACCTTTGGTCTCATCCAGACACATCCATTTGTATCAAAACCAGACACATCCATTTGTATCAAAAATCTCCCAATTTCTAAGTGTTAACTAGTTCAAAACTTTTAAAAAGACCATGCAGATTAAACAGAACACATCTGTGGCCTTACAGGCTGCTGCTTGCAGCCCCTTCCCAGGAGCTGGCATTGGGATGGTGGGGTTCTACCTCCGTAAGGCTGGGCTAACCCTGCCAAGGAGCAAGGACCGCGACTCGATACCAGCACTGAAAATGGGGGGGACCCAGGGGCCAACCTCACAGCAGGGAGTTCTGCAAGTCTGCTCCTACTGCCAGGTGTGAGGGAGGCCTCCGTCCCAGCCCATGGTTGGACGGAACCAGTCTCAGCCACGGCTATGGTGAGAAGGGGCCCAAGCCCCAAGAGGGCAAGGCCTGTGCTAACAGCCACGGGCAGCCTAGCCCAGATGGACACGTGACAGTGGGCTCACAGGGATCAGACTACACCAAGCTTCCTGCACTGTGGCCTGGAACCAGTTTAACCGAGAGAGATGGGAGGTGGGGCCTGAGTACATTGGTCCCAGGCCCAGCTTGGAGTTTTGAGCAAACATGCAAGGAGCCCCTTCAGCACAGACCAATCAAAGCCTGACCCAAACACCGAACTGGTGCACAGGGCCCCACCACACTGCATTCCTCTGACAGGACAGAAAGGCACACCCGGAATGAATCTCACACACACACCCCTCCATGTCACACACTGTCCCACCCCACGTTCACTCACCAGGGCGAGCTCATTGCTCTGCTTCTGGGCTTCACTTTTGGCTACATCCAGCTGAGACTGAGATTCTAATAAAAGCTGCCTCAACTGGAGGAGAAAACAGACCCAGGCGATGTGGGGAAAGGATCGATCAAGAAAAGAAAACCTGTGAGTTGGCACCTAAACACACAGTCTACGACTACACACCCGTAACCCGCACCCCTCAGCACACTGCAGAGCAGAGCACGAGCGCCTGGCCCCCAGGCCTCTGGCATTCACTGTATGCCTCGTCTGGGGTCTTTGCAAATGTTTATGGATTATCCCGCAAAATAAGGTCAACAGTTTCAGATCAACCAGAAAGGGGGTGCTTTCCGTTTCTCAAGTCAGAAAGCAGTGTCAGATTTTAAGTCCACTTTCCCCAGAAATGGTGTCACACCAAACCAGATGAAGAATTCTCTTGCTGCACAGCTGACCTGGCTTCACCCCTGCCCTGTCAGCTGGCGGGAGCCCTAGAGCAAAGCCTGAGAACTGGAACTTCAGGCTCATCTTAATGAGAGCTGCTGAGGAGGGACAACTCTGGACAGGCTGAGACCCCCTGGGAGACTCACCCCTGCCACCTCCTTGGCATAGCTCTGGCACTCAGCACTAGCGGCTGCCATGTGCTTCTCCAGCTCTGCCTCCAGATGCGAGGTGTGCTCCTTCACCTGGAAACACACACCCACATGCACACATCAGAGGCCTCAAGTTGGCCAGCAGAAAACAGGGTGATGGTTGACAAGTGTGGCTGGCCCTCTGATAAGAGCTAAGAGGAGTCCTTCACGGCCCACTGGCTATGAAGCCAACCAAGGCCAGGAAGAAATGAGTCCATGGCAACAGAACCCCTTTCTGAAAATGGTACCCACATTGCAGCACTCCTGGGTCCATGTTCTCAGACCTCAGCAGTCAAGGAAAGGATAGCTTTCGGATTTACTTGTTAGGTGGATACCAGGGACACCTTCTTCAAGGCCAGGGCTGACAATGTGTCTGCAGAGGGCAGTGGGGCCACCTCGTACACCTCCGACTCAGAAGGCCTACAGAAGCCACTGTTTACCATGGCTGGGCATCCTGCACATGGTCTGCACTGTCCCTGACCACTCAGGCTGTAAATGGCTCCCGTTTAGGAAAAGCAGGGTTGACACGATCCCCAGCCACTCTTAACACATGTGGGCCCACAAGGGAGAACAACTGACGTGGCCTCGGGAACAACACTGCTCTGTAATGGGGAAAGGAGCCTTCTGGGCAGATGCCCCATACGTACCTGATCTGAACTTTCCAGTTCTCCTTTCAGTTTCTCTACAGTCTCTTCGAGATGTTTCACTGTGGCCCATGACTACAAAGCAAGGGGAAGGACCCACGTCAACGGCAAGCCCCATCCCCCAGGAAGCCCGGAGGTGCCGACCCACTCTGAATAGGGCCCAGCAGCCTCTTCCTAGAGGAGAGCTGGGGGAGGGGGTGGGGTCTCCTTGAGACTGAGGACTTAGCTGTCATTCTGCAATCAACACAAAAATATGGCATCACCAAAACCCAGCAAATGTGACTCTTGTCTCCTAAATGATCCCATTGGCTTTTCCCTGGGATTTTTACAGGATTCTAACCCAGCTGTTTTTCTTGAGTAAGTTATGTTTGAATTCCTAGGGAAGGTGGACCTCCTGGAGTGCTACTCTTGTTGCTGGACCCCGGTGAGGGTCCGAGGGCCTGTGCTGTACCTTCTGAAGCTCCTCCTCTGTGGTGCTGACTTTGGCCTTCCACACCTGCTCCTCCTGCTCCACACTCTTCTGAAGGTTTCTGAGCATGCCCTCCTGGGGGGACAAGCACTGAGGCAGGGCCCTCTCCGTGGAGGCCCCACCCCACATAAACATACGACTGAGTCATCCTGTCCCTTCAGTCTCTCTGTGATGACTGCCTGACTGCCAGTGTGACCATGGTCTGATTTTTGTTAGTCCGTAGCACATGGGGAGCAAGGTGGGCCACAGTCCTGGAGTGGGGCCCTCTGGCCAGTACGTGAAGAAACGCTGCGCGCCACACATGGGAATGACACTTGTGACCCAAAGGAGGCCACAGGATTCTCATCTCTGTCAAGGTTGCCCCCAGGACAACTGCAGGACAAGGAACACAGGATAGGGCCAGTCAGGGTGGGAGAGCTAGACCTAGCACTGCTCCTGGAGTCCCAGAGACCACGACTTCAAGCCAGCTGTCAGCCAAATGCTCGTATCTTCCCTTCCCATACTGCTGTGTCATAGGACCAAGTCTCTCCAATTTGATTGAGGCAGAGCTCTGGCCAAGACGGAGGTGTAGGTAGAAACCCTTCACTTCCTCACACAACCAAAAGGAGGATAACAACCAATCTAAAATCAATAAACAACCAGAAGTGCCAGAAAATCAAATTGCATGGAGCTCCAACAACCAAGGAATTAAAAAAAACAGTCAACCAGAAAAACCAGACTGTAAGGTGCCAGCGGACCATGCCGGCAGGGCTGGCTGGGAGAGCCCTGGGCAAAGCAGCAGACCACAGGGGGCGGGGGCTGGCCGCAGCGAGGCAGCGGGCTGCCTGGGTGAGGCTGGCTGAACAGGAAACTGAGACTCAGAGCTGACTGTGGACTATGGTGGGGGTTGCCCTGGTGGGAGAAACTCCCAGTCTCACAGGAGAGTTCCTAGGAAAGTGCGCTAGAGACAAGCAGGGGAGCTGCACTGTTCCCTCTCTGGCCCCTCCCCCACAGACAGCACCCCAGCGCAGCAAGAAGGGTTGCCCTGCCCTGGTGCATACCTAAGGCCCCGCCCCTTTACAACTTAACGGGTACCCTGAGACAGAGAAATGTGGCCCAAATAAAAGAACAGAGCAAAACTCTAGAAAGAGAGCTAAGTGATGAGGAGGTAGCCAATCTATCTGATGGAGAGTTCAAAGTCCTCGTAATCAAAATGCTCACAGAACTGATTGAGCTTGGTCGAAAAATGAAAGAACAAATGAAAGATATCCAAAATGAAATACAGCAAAATATTCAGGGAACCAATAGTGACAGGAAGGAAACTAGGACTCAAATCAACGATGTAGAACAAAAGGAAGAAATAAACATCCAACTGGAACAGAATGAAGAAACAAGAATTCAAAAAAATGAAGAGAGGCTAAGGAACCTCTGGGACAACCTGAAACATTTCCAATATCTGAATTATAGGGGTGCCAGAAGGAGAAGAGGAAGAGCAACAAATTGAAAACTTAATTGAACAAATAATGAAGGAAAACATCCCCAGTCTGGTGAAGGAAATAGACTTCCAGGAAGTCTAGGAAGCTCAGAGAGTCCCAAAGAAGGTGGACCCAAAGAGGAACACACCAAGGCACATCATAATTACATTAGCCAAGATTAAAATGAAGGAGGGAATCCTAGAAGCAGCAAGAGATAAGGAGACAGTCACCTACAAAGGAGTTCCCATCAGACTGTCAGCTGATTTCTCAAAAGAGGCCTTACAGGCAAGAAGGGCTGGAAAGAAGTATTCAAAGTCATGAAAGGCAAAGACATACATCCAAGATTGCTCTATCCAGCAAAGCTTCCATTTAGAATGGAAGGGCAGATAAAGTGCTTCTCAGATAAGGTCAAGTTAAAGGAGTTCATCATCACTAAGCCCTTATTA